>PVKZ01001138.1:372872-473300 GCA_004027375.1 Macroglossus sobrinus | reverse complement strand
ACTATGTTTGTTACAATTTCCCTGTTAGTCATGATGGTTAATCTCCTTAACATTAGAATGGTTCTGAGACACTGTGTGAAAATAAAGGCTGGGAATTTCTTGTACCTTCAAAAATGGTGCAAATTATAAATTATTGAGAAGAAAGGTGCATTTGAAAGCTTAAAAGGAAATTTAAAAAAGGAAAACACTTATTACACCCCAAATAGTTTCAAGGGGAGACATCTGAGGATGTCTCTCACTCCACCATGTTTCTCCAAAATCCACTCAACTATTACTTTAAACATAAATGGATTATGTTTCAATCAGAAGAGGTTGGTTTCCTATAAGATACTTACTTTAGTTTGAAGACATACACAAACTGAAAGTAATGAATAGAAAAGATATTTCATAAAAATGGAATTAAAAAAAGTTGTTGTGCAATACTTATACCAGACAAAGTAGACTTTAAATCAAAGACTATAACAAGAGACAAAGAAGGACCTAGTAATCCCAATACTGAGTATTTACTCAAACAAACTGAAAACACTACATCGAAGGGACATATGAATTTATGTTTATTGCATTGTCATTTATAATAGGCAATATATGGAGGCAACCTCGGTATTCATCAGTAGATGAATGGACAAAGAAGCAGTGGTACTTATATACAATGGAATATTACCTATCCATAAAAAAATAATGAAATCTTGCCATCTGCAACAACATGGAAGGACCTGGAAGGTATTATGCTGAGTGAAGTAAGTCAGACAGAGACAACAAATGCCAAATGATTTCACTTACATGTAGCATCTAAAGAACAAAATAAATAAACAAAACAGAAACTAATAGATATAGAGAACATTTTGAGGGTTGCCAGATCTGAGGGGCATTGGAAGGTTGGGTAAAAGAAGGGAAAAGTTTAAGAAATACAAATTGTTAGTTACACAATAATCATGGGGATGTAAAGTATAGCATAAGGAATATGGTCAATAAAATTATAATAACTGTATAGGGTCAGATTGCACTATAATTATTGAGGTCATCACTTCATAAATTATATATGTCTAATTTTCATGTTGCATACTTGAAACTGGTACAATATTGTATGCCATCTATAATTGAAAAATGAAAAGCATTATTTAAAAATAAAATAAAATAAATAAATAAAACCATCTATTTCTACTACTAATTCATATGTGTTGTTAAAATGTTTGTACATAGAATGAGGTTTCAAACATAAACAGATTTTGACTTAACACAACACAGATGGAATTTGGTCAGAATTTATATATAATTATATACAGAATAGATATCAAATATGCATAGGTGCATGAGTTTAATAGGTATGAATATTAGCATACATTTATACTTTTATTTCATGTTATCCCTCTTTCCCTTCCATTACAGGACAATAATCCAGGAAGGAGCACCCTCCTCAATTTATTACCTCAATAAATAATCCACATATACATTTTTCTTGAAACAGTAATTGCTACTGACTGTCTTCCCTTGATGTGGCAGATAAAAGGTTCAAGAGTCTCGCCAGCTTGCCATTGGCTGAAATGAGAAAAGGACTGGTCAGCTATCCTTTTTCAACCCTCATGAAGCTTTCTCCTTCTCATTCTTTCTCTACCCTTGCTATGAGGTGTGCTGGTCTGCTGGTTACCCATGAATATTCAACATCATAGAAAGACGTTTGGAATGAGCTGTAATATAATATAATGTAATATAATATAATATTTATTTTATTGAACAAATTTTTTAAACTTTTTAAAACTTAACCAATAGCAAGAAGTAAAAATTTTTATTACAACTTAGTACACACAAACATTTATATCTATACATATATGTCTAACTGAAACAATTCCAACCAATGTTAACCCTTCCTTCATGTGATGCACTCATAATCTATTTTATTTTGTTATATTCTCTGTATTTTTTCCAAATGTTAGTTAAAAACCACTAAATTGTTTCAATGTCCTTTATTAAGTCATGACCTAAATAATTGAAAAAGACTCTCTAGAGAGAAAAGCAGCTGAAGTTAGAAAGAGCTTTGACATAGGTTTAAAATCTGTCTTTACCATTGAATAGCCTTGTGACTTTTAGCAAGTTCATTTAGCTCTATGTGCTCAGTTTCCTCATCCATAGAACAGAGTTAATATTTCTACTTTTCAGGATAAGAATCAATAAAGGAGTTTGTGAAAATCCAAGTTCATTTTCTGACATATGGTAAAGTAAAAATAAATATGAGTTCTGGACCATCCCTTATGTCTCAAAAAGCCCGTCAAGGAGCAAGTTTAGTGTAGAAACACTGTTTTTCAAACCCTTTTAAATCTCTCTCTCCTTCCTTCTCAGTCTTTTTCACAAATCTGGGAACAAAACACTTGTTTAAATAATCTCCTACTCTAAAGATTGAGGAATTACTAAAATATGAAAAGCCTTATATCTTAAACTTTTCCAACAATTTCTGTGCAAACCTAAATAATTAACAATTCTAGGAAGTATTCAGGTCAAAATTTCAGTGTAAATTTCAAAATTCTTGGGGGTGTCCCCATAGTGTAGTGGTTTAAACGTATGCTTTACATGCAGAAGGTCCTGGGTTCATGCCCTAGGTGGAGCCATGGACATACCCAGGGTGCACTAGGCCCCTGGGGTGCACCAGCCCAACCTTCCAAGTGCATCCAAGTGTGCCAGGGGTGCCAGGCCTTGAGTGAGCCCAGCCCTGGGCAAGCCAAGCACTCAGAGGTGTACTGCAAGCACATGATGCCCCACCTTCAGAGATCCAGTTCTTAAGGGGAGATGGCAACATCTGTAGGCCAGGGGTAGAAGCAGTGTGTGTGGTGGAGGGAGAATTAAAGAGGGGAGAAAAAATTTCAAATTATAAAGTATCCCTTATCCATCATGATCTGACCCTGTTCTTCTTCTTCAACATTATATCAAACCACTTTCTTCAGCTTCCACAGCATACCTGATTCAATCTCATTAGTTGCTGCCTCCCATACTCTGTTATGCTTTTTTATTTCTTAAATGTTTCCTTTGTGATGGCCTCACCACCTCCATTCTGCGACTAACTGCCAAATTACTATAGACATACCTCAGAGATATTGTGGGTTTCATTTCAGACCTCTGCAACAAAGCAAATATCACAATTAAGCAAATCACATGAATTTTATAGTTTCCCAGTGAAAATAAAAGTTATATTTACACCATACAGCAGTCTATTATGCATACAATAGCATTATGTCTAAAAAAACAATGTATATACCTTTATTAAGTAATACTTGATTGCTAAAAAAATGATAACCATCATCTGAGCCTTCAGCACATCATAATTTTTTTACTGGTGGAAAGTCTTGCTCTGATGTTGATAGCTAACTGATCAGGGTGGGAATTGCTAAAGGTTGGAGTAGCTGTGGTAATTTTTTTAAAAAAAGACAGCAATGAAGTTTGCTATATGGATTAAAAATTCCTTTCATGAATGATTTCTTTGTAGTATGCCATGTTGTTTGATAGTATTTTATCCATAGCAGAACTTCTTTCAAAATTGGAGTAAATCTTAAAACCTGCCACTGCCTGTCGACTACAAAGTATATCCCAAATACTTTGTTATCATCTGAACAATTTTTATAGTATGTTCACCAGGAGTAGATTTCATTCCTAGGAAACTCTTTCTTTGCCTATCCATAAGAAACAACTCCTTATTTGTTAAAAGTTTGTAATGAGTTTGCAGCAATTCAGACACATCCAATTCCAAATCTCTTGCTGTTTCTACATTTGTAGTGACTTTCTCCACTGTAGTCTTGAAGCCCTCAACGTCATCCATGATAGTTGGAATTAACTTCTTCCAAAATCCTGTTAATGTTGATATTTTTACCACTTCCCATGAATTGTGGGTGTTCTTTTTTTTTTAGAGCAGAGAAAACAATTTTATAGTATAGGTACATAAAACAATAAGGATAAATCACAAGATGTGAATTGAATGAAAAGAGGAGAATATACAAAATAATCTCATTAAGCTATATTTTAGCTGAAATAAAAATTTTAAGGGATACAAACATATCTCAAAGAAAAACTAAAGAAAAGGAAAGAATTAATAAAAGGAAATTAATAAAAAAAGGAAAGAAATAATTAAAAAAATTTTCAATATAGTGGTTACTCTGAGGATGTAGAGGAGATGGAAAGAGAAAAAATTAAGTACACAGAGAAACTCAGGCTAATGATAATAATCTTTTTTTAGGTGGTGTATATGTATATTTTAAATTTTATTTTATTATTAGTTTCAAGTATACAATACAATGGTTAGACATTTATATAGTTTATAAAATAATTTCTTAATTGCTCTTTCTCTCCTCTGGCTCTCCATGTAGCCATTACATTAGGGCTAACTGCATTTCCTTTGCCATGCTTCCCAACCCCATGACCATCTATTAATTACTAATGTGTACTTCTTTAACCCTTCACCCCATTCTATCAGCCCCACAATTCCTCAGCCCCACAATCCCTCTGCCTTCTCACCAAATTGTCTTCTATATTTCTGAATCTGTTTTTGATTAGTTTGTTCTTGTTGCATAAATTCCTCATATGAGTGAAATTATATGGTATTTATCTTTCTCTGTCTGACTTATTTAATATAATAACTCAACATAATAACTTCTAGGTCCAACCTAAATTCTATTTTTAATGGCTGAATAATATTCCATTGTATTATTATTGATGGGCATTTAGGTTGTTTCCATATATTGGCTCTTTTAAATTTTGCTGCCATGAACACAGGGGTGCATAGATCTTTACGAATTATTGTTTTGGTTTTCTTTGGATAAATACCCAGAAGAGCAAGTGTTGAGTCAAAAGGTATATCAATTTTTAATTTTTTGAGAAACCTCCAGACTGTTTTCACAGTGGTTGTACAAATTTGCAATCCCACCAACAACATATGAGGGTTCCCTTTTCTCCACATCCTCAGCAACACTTGTTGTTTATTGATTTATTGCTGATAGGCATTCTGATAGGTGATATTGCATTGTGGTTTTCATTTGCATTTCTCTGATGATTAACAACCTTGAGTATCTTTTCATATGTCTATTGGCCATCTGTATGTTCTCTTTGGAGAAATATCTGTTCAGATCATCTGCCCATTTTTAATTGAATTATTTTTTTTGTTGTTGTTGTTGAGTTGTATGAGTTCTTTATATATTTTGGATATTAACCTCTTATCAGATGTATCATTAGCAAATATGTTCTTCCATGCAAATATGTTCTTCCATGCAGTAGGTGCTCTTTTTGTTTTGTTGATGGTTTCCTTTGCTGTACAAAACCTTTTTAGTTTGATGTAGTCACATTTGTTCATTTTTTTTTTTGTTTCCCTTGCCTGAGGAGATATGTCCAAAAAGAAATTACTGGTAGCAATATCAGAGAGTTTATGACTATGTTTTCTTTTAGAAGTTTTATAGTTTTGAGTCTTACATTTAAATCTTTAATCTATTTTGAGTCTATTCTTGTATATGGTGTAAGAAGGTGGCCCAGCTTCTTTTTATTGCATGTATATGTCCAATTTTCCCAGAACAATTTATTAAAGAGATTTTTTTTACTACATTGTATAGCCCTGCCTCCTTTGTCATATACTAAGTGAGCATATAAATGCGCATTTATTTCTGGGCTCTCTAATCTGTTTCAATGATCAAAGTATGTGTTTTTATGTCACTACCATGCAGTTCTGCTTACTGTAGTCGTGTAGTGTAGTTTGATATCAGGTAGCATGATACCTCCAACTTTGTTTTTATTTCTCAAAATTGCTGTGGTTGTTCAGGGTCTTTTATAGTTCCATATGCATATTAGGATTATTTGTTCTAACTCTCTGAAAACTGTCATTGATATTTTGAGAGGGACTGCATTGAATCTAAAGATTGCTTTGAGTAGTATGGCCATTATAATGATGTTGATCCTTCCTACCACTGAGCACAGCATTTGCTTTCATTTATTTGTATCTTCTTCAGTTTCTTTTTTAAATGACTTATAATTTTTTGAGAACAGGAGTTTTACTTCCTAGGTTAATTTGATTCCCAAGTATCTTAAAGTTTTTGAAGCAATTGTAAATGGGATTTTATTAATTTCTTTTTCCAAAAGTTTGTTATTGGTATATTAAAATGCCACTGACTTCTGAATATTAATTTTGTATGCTGCTATTTTACTGGATTCATTGATCATTTCTAACAGCTTTTTGGTGGATACTATATATAGTATCATGTCATCAGCAAATAACGAGAGTTTTACTTCTTTTCCAACTTGAATATATTTTATTTCTTTTTTTTTTGTCTTATTGCTGTGGCTAAGTCTCCAATACAATGTTGAAAAGAAATGGTGAAAGTGGGCATCATTGTCTTATTCCTGATCTTAAGGAAAATGCTTTCAGCCTTTCCCTATTAAGTGTGATATTAGATGTAGGTTTGTTATATGGCCTTTAATATTTTGAGGTATGTTCCCTCTATTCCCATTTTGCTAAGAGTTTTTATCATAAATGGATGCTGGATTTTGTCAAATGCTTTTTCTGCATCTATTAATATAATTATATGTTTTTTATCTTTCAATTCGTTAATGTGGTGTATCGCATTAATTGATTTGTAGGTATTGTAGAAACCTTGCATCTCAGCAACTTGATCAAGGTATATGATAAATTTAATGTATTGCTGAATTCAGTTTGCTAATATTTTGTTGAGAATTTTTGCGTCAGTGTTCATCAGGGATATTGGCCTATAGTTTTCTTTTTTTTTTTTTTTGTAATGTCAAAGTAATGGTGGCCTGATAAAAGGAGTTAGGGAGCCTTCCCTCCTCTTAAATTTTTTGGAATAGTTTGAGAAAAATCGGTGTTATTCTTCTTTTAATATTTTGTAAAATTCACCTGGTCCAGGACTTATGTTTTTTGGGAGGTTTTTGATAACTGATTCTATTTCTTTGGTGGTGATCAGTTGGTTCAGATTTCATGTTTCTTCTTGACTCAGTCTTGGGACATTGTTTCTAGAAATGTGTCCATTTCTTCTACATTGTCCAATTTGCTGACATATAATTGCTCACAGTATTTTCTTATGATCCTTTGTATTTCTGTGGAGTCCATCATTATTTCTCCTCTTTCACTTCTGATTATATTTGGAGTTCTCTTTTTTTTCCCCCTTGATGAGTCTGGTTACGGGTTTGTCAATTTTTTTTTTTATCCTTTCAAAGAACCAGCATATGCATGAGTATTGGTTTTATTAATCTTTTGTATTGTTTTTCGAGACACTATTTTATTTACTTCCAGTCTGATCTTTATGATATCCTTCCTTCTATTCACTTTGTGCTTTGTTTGTTCTTATTCTTTTAAGTGTAAAGTTGTATTGTTTCTCTGAGCTTTCTCTTGTTTCTTGAGGTAAAGCTGTATGTATTAATTTCTCTCTTAGGACTGTTTTTGCTGTGTCCTGTAGATTTTGAGTCATTGTGTTTTCATTTTCTTTCAACTCTAGGTATCTTTCGATTTCTTTCTTGATCTCATTGATAACCCATTCATTGTTTTGTAGCATGTTATTTAGCCCTCAAGTATTTGTGTATTTTCCATTTTTTTCTTTGTAGTTGTTTTCTAGTTTCATACCATTGTGATCAGAGAAAATAGTTAATATGATTTTAATCTTCTTAAATTTATTGAGACTTGATTTGTGTTCTAACATGTGGTCTATATTTTGCTGCTTTGAGGTAAAATGCTCTAAAAATATCTATTAAATACATTTATTCTAGTGGTCTTTTGGGCCCATTGGTTCCTTGTTGATCCCTTGTCTGGAAGATATGTCCATTGGTGTCAATGGTGTGTTAGTCTTCTATCAGTGTGTTACTATTGATCTTTCCTTTTATTTCAGTCAATTATTGCTTTATGTATGTAGGATTTATCAATCCATTTATCATTATGTATGCTCATCTTTGTCTCTTATTATAACCTTTGTTTTAAAGTCTATTTTATCTGATATAAGCATTGCAACCAGGCTTTCTTTTTATATTTTTTGTTTCTGTGAAATATCTTTTTTCTTCTCTTTACTTTCAGTCTGAGGGTCATTTGATCTGAAGTTAGTCTCTTGTAGACAGCTTATGCATGGGTCTTGCTTTCTTATTCATTTGGCTACCCTTTTTCTTTTGACTGGAGCATTTAATCCATTTACATTTAAAGTGATTACTGATGTGTACATTGTTACTATAATTTTATTATTTATATTTCTTATTTTCTTTTTTACTCCTTCTTTTTTTACAGAAGACCCTGTAACATTTCTTGAAATGCTGGCTTTCTGGTGATGAATTCCTTAAGTTTTTTTCCTGTCTGGAATCTCTTTATCACACCTTTCATTTGAATCAAAAGCCTTGCTGGGTAGAGTATTCATGGTTGCAGATTTCTATTTTTCATAACTTTGACTATTTCTTGCTATTCCCTTCTGGCCTGCAAAGTTTCCATTGAAAAGTCAGCAGATATTCTTATGAGGGTACCCTTGTAAGTATCCAGCTTCCTCTCTCTTGCTGCTTTTAAGATTCTCTCCTTGTCTTTGACCTTTGACATTTTAATTATGATGTGTCTTGGTGTAGGTCTGTTTGAATTCCTCTTGTTTGGGACTCTTGTGCTTCCTGAAGTTGTATGTCTAATTCCTTTGCCAGGTTAGAAAAATTTTCTGTCATTATTTCTTCAAATAGATTCTCAATACCTTGCTCTCTCTCTTCCCCTTCAGGTATTCTTATGATCTAAATATTGTTACACTTCATGTTGTTCTAAAGTTTCTTTAACTATCCTCATTTTTTAAAATTATCTTTTCTTTCTGTTGTTCTGATTGGGTGTATTGTACTACCTTGTCTTTCAGTTCACTAATTTGATCTTCTGCTTTGTCCAATCTACTGTTGTATCTTTCTGGTTTTGATTGCTCAGAGCTACCCAGTGAGAACTACAAAGCAATCTGAAGATGATTGTAACCTATGCTAGATCTATTGTTAAGTGGAAGAGACAACAGTGTAGGCAGCGGTCATTCCCCGTTTCTGATGTAGGACAGTTTAGCAAAAGGACCAGTGCTCCTCAGACATGGCACTTCCTGTCATTTGTCCATAAGTCTCTGAAACTGAAAGAACCTCTGGATGATATGCATGGTGGATGGTGTACAACCTCGGGCATCTCCTGGATCAATTGAGTAAATTTCTCCTGCCACTGCAGTGTCAATTTACATGCTAGTGCTGTCTCTGTGACTTCCTGTACAAGTTTCCAATCATAGCAAGGCCAGCTGCTGCTCTCCTTGGGCCTGCAAAAAGCCAAGTTCTTTTTAAGAATTACTGAAGCTCATGAGCATGAGTTTGTGGCCCTCCACTTAATGCTTCTTCCAGATGAATGAGCTTTGCGCAGATCGCACAAACTGAGTGCTATTCTTTGCTGTTGAATTTGTGAGCCAAAGAAAGCACAGGATGGGACTGTATTGCCTGGAAGCAGGCTTGCCACAAGTGATTTGTGAGTTAGGTGGGGAATCATCTCAGTGAGGCAAGGAGCTATTATGATTACACAGCATCAGATTTGCTGCCAGCTCTGGGACTGGGAGCTCTCTCCAAAGTCAGATATCACAGCATGACTTATTGTCTTCGGTAGTGGGCCCATGATACCCTTGAGATCTTCTCAAGCAATACTGTATCTTGTGCTGGCAGTAGTGATCTTCCCATCACTGTATTCCCTGAACTTTGCTCACTCTTCTTGCTCAAATTTGTTGACTTCACAGAATATGCAACCCCAGGGCAGGGGCAGCTGCCTATCAAAGTACTGTGAGTACTTTGTGTATTGGATGGGGCAGGACTGCCAGCAGTTCCATATTGGCTCTGTGGGAGGAATCTGTATGGGTAAGCTGATACAGTCTGTAGCTTGCCCCTAGAACAACCCGACTAAGGAACAATGGTGATTGCTCTTCCAGCCATCATTCTGGCACCAAGAAATGCATTTTTGCTCTGTATGAATCTTGTGTGAGCCTCTGACCTACCACCGGTGCCCTGGGTAAGTCTCTTCAGGTGAGAAAGCCTGTGCCTGGATCTTTCAAAGGGCCTGTAGGGTTTCAGTCTCCTTCCATTTCACCCAATTGCCAAGATCCCCACTATTTTTTAGAGTCAGAGTTATTGGAGACTCCTCTTCCTTGGGTTGGAGGGTTGGGGAGCCCCCTAATGAAGCTAGGACCCCTCTCTCTTTCAGGGAGTCTCTGCAGCCTCCATCTTCCTCCCAGTGTTTCTCCACCCTCTGTAAGTGTAAATCTGGCCCAATTTACAACTTATCCCCTCCTATCGGCTTTAGTGTGGCTCCTTCTCTATATTGTCAGACATACATGTGTGTTGCTGCAGATTTGCAGTTCCAAGGTAAGGGTATAAGGCTCAGGCAATTGAAAAAAAATTTGGGGAGTCGTAGGCAACTGCGACATAGCTTTTTGTCTCAGCAAGGGCACAGCCAGCCTCACAGGATAGCAGCACCTTTACATACAGGTTAAACAATAGTGACACACTGCCAGAAGCCCTCACATGTGTATTGGGCACATGGTTCCATAAGGAGAGAAGTGCTGAGACACTTCTGCTAGAGTCTGCTAAGGGTGTCAGGAGGGAGCCTTACTACAGCCACCTTTCCTTCTCCTCAAACTGTGTTGTTATCACCTAAACTTCAGTTGATTCTCCAACATTAATTATTTTATAATTTGGTTGTAATTTCAATTCAGACTTGGAATGAGGTAAACCCTGCTTTTAACTCATCTGCCATCTTCCTCTAGAATCCCTTATGAGTGTTCTTAATGGCAACTAGAATGGTGACTCCTTTCCACAAAAATTTTAATTTGCAAAGATTTATTAAAGAAATCACTATGTAGGGCAGCTAAATTATTATGAAATGTATTTTGTAAATAATACTTGAAAATCAAAATTACGTCTGGATCCATGGGCTGCAGAAGAAATGTTGTGTTAGCAGGCATGAAAACCACATTAATCTCATTGTACATCTTCATCAGAGCTCTTGGGTGACCAGGTGCATTCTCAATGAACTGTAATATTTTGAAAGAAATCCCTATCTCTGAGCAGTAGGTCTCAAAGGTTCAAAGGTAGGCTTAAGATATTCAGTAAACCATGTTGTAAACAGATGTGCTATCATCCAGACTTTGTTTTTTCATTTATGGAGCACATGCAGAATAGATTTAGCATCATTCTTAAGGGACCAAAGATTTTCCAAATGACAAATGAGCATTGACTTCAACTTGAAGTCACCAGCTGTGTTAGCCCCTAACAAGAAAGTCATCTTGTACTTTGAAGCCTTGAAGCTAGGCACTGACTGCTTCTCTCTAGCTATGAAAGTCTTGGATGGCATCTTCTTTCAATAGAAGGCTGTTTCATCTACATTAAAAACATGTTTAGTGTAGTCATCTTCATTTATTATGTTAGCTAGATTTTCTGGATAATTTGCTGTAGTATCTACATCAGCACTTGCCACTAAACTTTGCACTTTTATGTTATAGAGATGGCCTCTTTCCTTAAACCTCATGAATCAACCTCTGATAGCTTCAAACTTTTCTTCTGCAGCTTCCTCAACTCTCTCAACTTTCATAAAATTGAAGAGAATTGAGGTTTTGTTCTGGGATAGCTTTGGCTTAAGAAAAGATTGTGGCTGGTTTGATCTTTCACCTAGATGACTAATTCTCTGTATATCAGGAATGAGGCTGTTTTACTTTCTTATTATTCATTTATTCACTGGAGTAGGACTTTTAATTTTCTTCAAAAACTTTTCCTTTGCATTATATTCACCACTTTTTTGACTGTTTTGCACAAGAGACATAGCTTTTGACCTATCTCAGTTTTCGACATGCCTTCTTCACTAAGCTTAGTTATTTCTACCTTTTGGATTAAAGGGAGAGACATGTAACTCTTCTTTTCACTTGAAAAATTAGGCTATCATAGGGCTATTTATTGGCCTAATTTTAATATTGTTGTTACTCAGGGAATACAGAGTCCTAAGGAGAGGTAGAGAGATAGGGAAACAGTTAGTCAGTGGGGAAGTTAGAACACATACAACCTTCATTAAGTTTAGCATCTCATAAAGGCATTGTCCATGGCATCTCAAAATAATTACAATAGTAACATCAAACATCACTGGTCACAGATTGCTGTAACAAAGATAATAATGAAAAAAGTTCCAAATGTTGCAAGAATTAACAAAATGTGACACAGAGACATAAAGTGAGCAAATACTTTTGGAATATGGCAATGATAGACTTACTCTATACACGGTTATCACAAACATTCAATTTGTAAAAACTTGGTATCAGCTAAGTGTGATAAAACATAGAACAATAAAACAAGGTGTGCATGCAATTAAAAGTTTCTAAAAATTTTGTTCTTTATCTGTAATATGAGAATAATATTTCCTACGTGAGGTTTCTTGTAAAGATGCAATGACATCAGGGTTATAAGTTGTATGGCATATAATGAGTGATCAATGAATGATAACTAATAATAATGATGATGATGGTGATGATTATGTTTATCAGTCAGTGCTGAGTTTGTTATTTCTTGCAGAAAATCTTCACTGACCCTCCTGTTATATATTACATGCCCTGTAATCTCTCACACTCTGTACAAATGTCTTAACACAGCCTTATTGTACCATGTTCTAAAGGTTTGTTTTCTTAGTGCCTCCTCTATGACACTTGAAACCCCTAGAGGACAAGGACGTCTTTTACGTACAAATCTAGAGCATCTAGCAAAGTACCGAGAACATCATAAGGTTTTCAATTAGTTTGTTTAACTTTGTCGAGTGACCAGGATATAAAAGTACATAATAATCATCTCTATCATAACTTTTAGAACTAAAGTGTTGTTAGAAAAGAAAGGATAATTATTGGAATATATATCATTTAAAGTGAAAATTCTCTTCTGTAGTTTCAAAGACAAAGTAATGAGAAGAAAGTATTTTTTATTTTTAGTTTCCTCAGAATTCTTTAGAAACTTGAAAAGTGAGGGCTCCTTCTTCTAGTAACTCCCGTGAGTATTTGAATTCATTTATCAGCAATTTGTTGTGTGTCAGGCACACTTCTCTATGTGCTGGGGATATAATAATGAACAAAATAAAAATCCATACTGTGAGAAGTTTACATTCCAATGGGTTCATCATCAAATAATATAAAAAAATATTATATAAAATGTAATATAGGTAGTAATACATACTGAAGAGAAAAATAAAGCACAATGAGAGAAGAGATAGAATTTCCTGTTTTAGAAAATTTAGAGAATCTGTTATGAGACTATTTTGGCCAAAAAATAAAGTGAGGGAATAAACAATATGTTTAGTCTCTTAAACACTTCTATGCTTAATCCTAAAAATGTCCAGGGTAAAACATGATAATAAACTAAGCAAACAACTTTTTCATCCAAAGCAATTGAGAAGGAGACCACCTTAGATGTTTAAAGTGGCATTACGAGCAGAGATTTTAGCTCAAATACGAATTGAAATCTCAGCCATGACCTTGCATTAACACATTAACTCTATTTATAATTGCTGTGTCAGAGACTCCATGACTTAAAGAAAATGGTCATGTGGCTCATGACTTTTTTAAACCATTAATGTCTTTTACCTATACAAATAAGCCCGAACCCTCACCAATATTGGCTAACTCACTTGACTTAATATGTCACTTATTTGGCCACTGAAATTTGTAAAAGTCATTTCCATCTGACTTTAAAAACCTTAAACTTGACAACGCCTGTATTTTTTAATACTTTAGATATTCTCAGGTAGCATGGCTCCAATGACAGTAAAATGATATCCTAGTTTATCTTTCCTTTGACTATTTAGTTACAGCATTAAAGGTCATTCTATTGATCCAAATTTGTTTTTGAAAACTCACCTCAAGCTCATATCACCATAGTCACTTCAAAATATCTAAATTAAGTCTTTCACTTTTTAAAAACAGCACTGCTAAAGCACCATAAGTTGTAAAGCCTATAAAATTTCTCTAAAGGACATTTCTAGCCATGTTAGGGTTATATAGACACTCAGGGCTGTAAGGAACTGAAATAGAATAACTAAAAGGGTTGCCCAAACTTCTTGCTAGCTAAAGTTGAAATAATCCTTTGTTACTCAAAATAGCTAAGTAGCATTGCAAACAGATCAGTAAGGAAGGAAAAAACTATTGATTCGTGTATCGATGAAAATGTCTGAACTATAGTTAAAGCAATAAGATCCTTCCTACAGTGGATAATGCAACTCACGTTTCTAAATTCTTTAAAAACCATGACTGTCAATACTATGGCAGACTTTATAATGAACTTCCATATTAATGATAAATGTAATTGATGGATTATTACTAAGGCTAAAAATGGATAATTCTGAATTCTTAATTCCTTCACACAATCTTAAAAATTCATATGAACTCATCTTATTTAACTTAACAGACAATAATATTGATTGCAAATATCTTAAATCTGTATATTTTCAACCAGACCAAAGTCCAGGCCCACTGATTCAAAAATTCCAAGAAGGAGGTCTGAGTTTTTAACAAAAAAATGAGAGACTGCTTTTTATATTTAAGTAAATTTGGGAAATGCTGAACTTAGTTATCATAAAGGCTGAGAATCATCATCTTCTTGTACATGTGCAAATCACTTCTTATAGGTTTTTGTTTTGACTTAAAGCCAGAATCAAGAGGGAACATGATTATTGTTGACTCTACTGGAGTGACAAGAAAAGAATATATCACTCCAATAAATGACATTACAGTATCTAAAAAAGTTATCTTTATTTGGAAGTAAAAATACCTTGAGAATTCACTCTCATTGGTAAAATTGAGATTAGAAGAGCACAGGAAAAAGGCCAAGAGGGGTCTCTTTTTTCCATGACACAAGAAATCTTTTGTTCAAAAAGAGAATATCTTTGGCCTGTTAGCATAATGAGAATCTTTTGAACATAAAAAAAAAAATACCTAAGTAGGGTAAGAACATTCTTGAAGCTCAATAAAGCATATATATTTTTTTCAAAAATTTGCTTGGAGGTCTAAGAGAGCTGGCAAGGCAATGACAACTTGACATCTCAGAGAGAAGAAAAGCATAAAGGAATGAGTCCAATATTTAGCACTCCTCAAAAGATTTGCTGTTTCTCCAATAAAAACTGAGAAGCTGAGGAGCTGAACAAAATTTATAGATGTCTTACAGCAGTGAGGGTAGAAAAATTAAAGTTCAGAAACCATTAAGAAGAGAGGATCAGAATCTAATGTGGAGCCAGCTAACAAAACAGAAAAGTGTTTTTCAGAGACCCAATTCAGCATCACAATGCATAGTACAGAACAGTGGGTATGGACCTGAGAGGCAATAATGTAATTATGGACTCAGTAGATTTAATAGCATATTAAACTCAGCTAAAATAAGCATTTGTTAATAAGAAGAAGAGATAAAAAATATATCTAGACTGAAGTTTCACAGAAAAAGAGGTAATATGAAAAAGAGCATAAATTAAAAAGTCTACAATAGAATAAAATCTAGAGCCCAGAAATAAATCCTTACATATATGGGCAACTGAAGCAAAGAAGCCAAAAGCATGCAATGAAGAAAAGAAATCTTCTTCTCTAAATGATGCTGGGAAAATTGAAAAACCACATGCAAAAGAATGAAACGACTATCTGATATGATACACAAAAATTAACTCAAAATGGATCAAGCATCTAAATATAAGACCTGAAACAATTAAACACATAGACGAAATAGGTACTAAATTTAAAGACCTTGGTCTCAGAGAGGATTTTATGAATTTGACCCCAAAGACAAAGAAAAGGAAAACAAACATAAATACACGAGACTATATCAAACTGAAAAGCTTCTGCACAGCAAAAGAAACCATCAACAAAACAAAAAGCAACCTTATGAATGACAGAAGATATATGAAACAATACCTTTGGTAAAGAGTTAATATCCAAAATATACAAAGAACTTATACAATTCAACAATAAAAAAATGTAATTAAAACATGGGCAAAGGACCTGAACAGACACTTTTTCTAAAAAGACATGCAAATGCCCAACAAACATGAAAAGATGCTTAACTTTATTAGCTGTAAGGGAAATGCAAATCAAGTCACAATGAGGCAACACCACATACCTTTAGAATAGCTATTATCAACAAGATAAGAAATAATTAGTGTTGAGGAGAATGTGGAGAAAAACCAACCCTCAGTCATTGCTGGTGGTAATGTAAATTGGTACAACCACTATAAAAAAGAATATGGAGTTTCTTCAAAAAACTAAGAATAAAATTACCATATGACTCAGCAATTTATCTTGTGTCTCTATCTAAAAATCTGAAAACACTTACTTATAAAGAAGATAGATGTAACCTTATGTTTATTGTATCACAATTAATGGTAGCCAAGACATGGAAACAATGAAAGTGCCCTTCGATAGATAATGGGATAAAGAAGAAAGAAAAAGTGGTATATATATAATGGTACACATGCAACTGATGTGGGACATATATACAATTGAGCCATAAGATGAAATATTGTCATTTGTGACAACATGGATAGATCTCGAGTATCACTCTAAGTGAAATAAGTCAGAAGAAAAATAACAAGAACCATATGATTTTACTCATATGTGGAATATAAAACAAAGCAACAAATGAACAAATGAAACCTTATTGACACAGATGACAGTATGCTGGTTACCAGAGGGGATGGGAGTTGGGGAAGGTTGAAGAGGGTAAATGGGATTGAATATATGGTGACATAAGGGAACTAAATTTTGGTTGATGAACACACAATACAATATACAGATGATATATCATGGAATTATACACTTGAAACTTATGTAATCTTATGAACCAATGTCACCTTGATCATATTTAATAATTTTAAAATATCCTATTATCAAAAATATTTTTAATTAAAAAAATAATAAAAGGTTTAGCATACATGCAATTGTAGTCCCAGAAGACAAGAGAGAGAGAATGGAACAAAAGCAATATTTGCAGGAATAATGAGCAATAATTTTCAAATTGACCAAAGAAAAAAAATTAAGGTGCAAATTCAAGAAGCCTGATAAACATTGAGAAAAACATATCTCAGAACATTATAGTAAAACTGAAAATTAAAGACAAAAAAAGAATTTTTTTTAATTTCCCAGACAGAAAAAATATATCAAATTTTTTTTTGTTTTCTTTTTGTTCCTAGAACTGATAAGTGATTCTCATTTTAGTGTTGTCACCACCAGTCACTCAGTTGTCTATGCCTAAAATGTGATTGATATCTTCTTTTCTTTCATTTCTATATCTAACTTATCAAAAGTCTACTCCTTTATGGCTTCAAAATATATCTTAAATATAATTTTTTCTGTCTTTATTGCTATCACCCCACTCTTAGCTACCATCATTTCTAGCTTGTATGACTGAAATAGTTTCAAACTGTTCTTTTTTTCTTTTTTGCACTCATTTTAACTTCTTCAATTTATTTTTCACATTACAAGCAGAGAAATCATTTTTAAGTGTTAATGTAATCTTATCACCTTCCTAATAAATACTTATTAGTGGTCTCTGAACTTCTTTAAGACAAAAAAAAAACACAAAATTTTACCATGATCTACAAATTTAATCTGACACCTGCCTGACCTAACAGTCTTAACTAACTTCACTTCTCCCAGCACTTCACACTCCTGACCTTATTTTAAGTATGCAAATGTGGAATTCTTTTTCCTGTTTCAGAGCCTGTTGTGTAGAAAGACCAGACAGCATAGGAATTAAGAATATGAATTCCAGAGTTGCACTGGATTTGTACACATTACTTACAAGTCATAATTTGCTTAACTTTGCTATGCCTCAGTTTCTTTGTGTGTTAACAAGAGATTTTAAAAAGTGCCAATTTCATAGGTTATTTTTATATATACATATGTGCTGAGTTCTGAGTCAATGTAAGATTTTAGTTAATTTTCTTTCTGTGTGGAATCTTTGCCTCCTTGTCTCCCCACCTAATCTCTTTCACCAAATGGATACATAACCTTCAAAACTCAAGTAAAAAGTCCTTTCCCAAAAAAAGATTTCCCAATTAAGAAGATTTCCCAAAAAAATCTTCTTAGACACTCAAGATTAAAATTAAATACAACCGTTATACATTTTTTGTACCACCCTAAGTATCTCCTTACTATTAATTATCACCTTTGATACTCAGGTTTTCAATTAAGTTCTTAAAATCCATCTCTTGCACTAGGATAAAGTCTTCACAATGATTAGGTCCTGTGTTGGACTTGTTCACTTATATAGCTATGCTTAGCACAGTGCCTTTCACATGGTTGAAACCCAGTGAATAGCTGATGAATTAATAAAAAGGATGAACAAATTACTGTTTATGGTACAAAAGCAGTTCAAAGTACTGCCTATATCCTTAAAAAAGAGTTTAATTTTATTGAGAGAAAAGATTAAGCCATATGAAATAATCAGAAAACAATAAATAAACATATAACCATCAGCTAAGTGGAAAGACAGAGAATGGTGGCCAAAATTATTGAAAATAATTTTGAAATTATTGAAATAATATTGAAAATAATAGAAAAAAATTTGAAAAGTAAGAAGCACTTTAACTAGGTATTAAAAATTGAGCTGTTTATTTTTTTAGTACTATGGCTTTATGGAGACACATGTGAAGAAAACTGCTAACTTCTAACTAGGGACATATAAAATGTTATGAATAAATGGAAAGATGTACAATATTCCTGAGTTAGATAACCAAATATCACAAATAATAGGTTTAACATAATTTCAATCAAAATCCAAAATTATTTTATTTTGATTAATTATTCTAAAGTTCATCAAAATGTAGATAAGAAAAATGAGATAAAAATAAATAAAAAATAATCAAAAGGATTTGCCTTAACAAATATTAAAACATTTATAAAACTCTGAAAATTAAAAGATTATGTTGTAACTAGACTCTACAGATAGATGACTGAAATAAGACAGTCCTAAATCATATATTTTATCTATGTATGTAAAAATTTAATAAATAACAAAAAAGATCCAAAACCAGTATGAAGAGATGGATTGTTTAACAAATTATGTTGGAACATTCAGCTATTTGTGAAAAACAAAATACAGATTCTCAACAAAATTATTTCCAGATGGATAACAGGGTTAAATGTCAAAAAAATTAAAACATAGATTGCGTGATTTTGACAGCAGCAGGTACACTAAGATTGAAACAATACAAAGAAGATTCAATGTGCAAAAGTTTTAATCACTTTCTTTAAATTCAAAACAAAATAACTTAAAAGTAAATACAAATAAGCAACTCATCACAGTACATAAAAGCAAAAAAAATAAAAGTGGCAATAAATTTCACTGCATAAAATGTTAAAATTCTAAATGCTAAAAAATGTAAATAAAAATAAAAATTAGAAAATTAAAAAAATAAATGTTATTAGAATTTCACACCCTTAATATGTAAAGACATTATAAAAGTGGATTTAAAAAATAGCCCTACACCTTAATAGGAAAGTAGGCAAAGAAAATGAAGACAACTCTCTGTAATTAAAAGAATCAAGTGGTATAATAATCAAACAAATTTTTAAAAAAATATTGAAACACCATTCTCTACATATCAAACTGCAAGTACTCTCATAGGATAGTGTTAGATTCTTTTTTTAAATTTATTTTTAATTATATCGACATACAATATTATATTATTTCAGGTGTACAACACAGTGATTCAACATTTATATATCTTACAAAGTGAACAGCACAGTAAATCTAGTAACTATCTGTTACCATACATAGTTATTATGGTATTATTGACTATATTCCATGTGCTGTACATGACAGCTCATGAATTATTTTATAATTGGAATTTTGTACTTCTCAATCACTTCCTCTTCTCAACCCATCTCCCCTTTCCTTCCCTCTGGGAATCATTAGCTTGTTCTCTGTATCTATAAGTTTCTTTCTGTTTCATTCTGTTTGTCCCTTTGTTTTGTTTTGTTTTGTTTATATTCCACCTATAAGTAAAAATATATGGTCTTGATCTTTCACTCTCCAACTTATTTCACTTAGCATAGTACTCTCTAGGTCCATCCATGTTTCACAAATGGCAAGATTGTGTTCTTTTTGGGGGCTGAGTAATATTCCATTGTGCATATATATTTATATCTTCTATTTATATCTTCTTTATTTATTCATCTATTGATGAATACCTATGTTGCTTCCATATTTTGACTATTGTAAAGAATGCTGCAAGAAATGTAGGGGTGCATACATCTTCTCAAATTAATGTTTTCATTTTCTTCAAAGGAAAACCTAGAACTAGGATTGCTGTATCATATGGTAGTTGTGTTTTTAATTTTTTGAGGAATCTTGATAATGTTTCACATAGTTCTGCACCAGTTTACAATCCCACCAACAGTGTACAAGAGCTTCCTTTTCTCCACATCTTCAGCAACACTCCTTTTTTGTCTTTTTGATATTATGATATTATGATAGGTATTATGATATTTTTGATATTATGACATTATGATAGGTATGAGGTAATATTCTCATGATTTTAATTTGCATTTCCCTGATGATTAGTGATGTTGAGCAGTTTTTCATGTGTGTATATGTCTTCTCTGGAGAAATGTCTATTCAGGTTCTCTGTATATTTGTTAACTGGGTTTTTTTTTTTTATATTGAGTTTTATGAGTTCTTTATATATTTCAGTACTAACTTATTATGGAATACAACATTTGCAAATATCTTCTCCCATTCAGTAAGCTTCCTTTTCATCTTTTTGAAAGTTTTCTTCACTGCACAAAAGCTGTTTGGTTTGATGCAGTCTTATTTGCTTATTTTTGCTTTTGTTGCTTTTGCCTTAGGAGACATATCTAAAAATATATTGCTAAGACTGGTATCAAAGAGTTTATTGCCTATATTTTCTACTAGGAGTTATATGGTTTCAAGTCTTACACTTAAGTCTTTAACTCATTTTAAGTTTATTTTTTGTATATGGTATAAGAAAATGGTCTAGTTTTATTACTTGTATGTAACTGTCTAGCTTTCCCAACACCATTTATTGAAGAGATTGTCGTTTACCCCATTATATAATCTTAACTCCTCTGTTAATTAATTGATGATAAATATGAGTTTATGCCTAGGTTCTCTATTCTGTTCCATTGATCTATGTATATATTTTTGTGCCAGTGCCATACTGTTTTGTTTACTGTAGCATTATAGTATAGTTTAAAATTAGGAAGTGTAAAAAGTCCAACTCTGTTCTTCATTCTCAGGATTACTTTGTCTATGCAAGGTCTTTTGTGTTTTCATATAAATTTTAGAATTGTTTATTCTAGTTCTGTGAAAAAAATGTCATTGTATTTGGACAGGGATTTCAATGAATCTTTAATTCCCTTTGAGGTTTTAATTAATACAAATGTTCTAGAAAGTAGTTAGACAATGTACATTAGGAACTAAAAAAAACCTTTTGACTTATGGGCCATTTAAAAATTTCATTTATAAATACTAATTAAAGTCATGGTAGATTACATACATAATTAAAATATAAAAGTTAAATATTAATAACTGAGAATAAAACTATATATATATATATATATATATATATATAATAGTTTCCATTTCATAAATATACACAGAAAATAATAAAAGAAAACACACCAATATGTTAACATTAGTTATCCCTAGGTGATGTGATTAAAAGTTATTTACTTTCCCATTCATTATATTTCTTTCTAATTTCAACATTTTTGCTGAGCTTTTACAATCAGAAAAAACTATATATATCACAAAACAAAATAAAAAATAATGTTAACATAAAACTAATCACTGCTTACTTGCGAGAGTCCAGCATGTGTTGTTTTTGTTTAAATAATCTTGTGGGTCCTATTTATACAGTAAAAGACTGAATCTATATCTATGCCTTGAATAACATCAAACCTACAATAGGTATCAATACATTTTCAATGATTATTTGAGGTTAGAACTAGCAGGTGAGAGTCTAGATTTATAGATTTAAAAGCAGAAATAATTATATGAGGTTTTAAGTGTCTCTCAATTCTGTATATATATTTCTCTCAACTACTTTATCAAAAAGGCAAAAGAAGCCAGTATCTAATAATGTAACTCACTGCATAAAAATATTAATTCTTGGTTTAAAGATTTGCAAACATTTTCTAAAGTATCTTTAATAATTAATTATATTATCTATATACATATATTTGTGTTGCTTAACTTTGGATATATTATCACAAGAATATGATACATATGCACTGATACAGACAAAAAAATTTTACTTAGCTTTGCCAAAATCTAGGTGATTAATGTCTTCTTTTTTGATAAAATTATTTGTCTTACATTACAAAAGTTTATATTTTAAAAAATGACTATGAAGTCAACAAGTACACAAAACAAACCAATTCATTTGTATTTTTCACTTCTTCAATTGTTTCTTCTTGGAAATGCAAGATAATTTGAGCTAATGCTCAAGAGAATAATTAATATCTAGCAAAAAACAGCAAGGTGTACATGTCTGGTTTTTAGATAATATTTATTTTCCATAGACCTTCAATCTTTACTTTCTACCAGTTTGTGAATTTTTGTTCGTTTTGTCTTCTACCTTTTAAAGGTACTTGAGTTAGTTTGGGCCTCCATTTTAATGGTAGATCTAAGGAAAAAACAAACAAAAAATCAGTAAACTAAAGTCAGAAAAAATCAATAGTAATTGTGAGCCTATTTTGTGAGGTCTCCTAGCTCTATATTCTGTTTATTGTGTGGTTTTTCACTATGCCTTTTTCATTGTCCAAAGATGCCATCAAGAGAGAAACTCAGTTTAAACAATTGTCTTATAAATAAAAATCAACAGGAATGTAAGAAAAGAGAGTATAAAGAGTAATTCTATCGAGAGCATGAGGAGGAAGAAATGGCTGCCAATATCATGCCACCTAAATACAACCTCTCGTCTGGATAACACAATGATGAGGCTGTTAAAAGTGCTTCTGAGACTGACATACTAATTTTAGTATAGCCATTTTCCATATAAGCTACTTACTTATGTGAACTTGACATGTTTCACTTCTACAATGACCAATAATGTTCACCCAGCTAGACTTAGCTGCCTTTAAAAATATGAGCAGACAGTACCAAGTGAGTTTGAATTACAAAATAGGACTAACCTGCTAAAAAATCATCTCTACTATCAGAAGCCTACATAGTGGGCCCTCATTTCTCTCCTTTTTCCTGAATGCTTGTGGGTCACTTCTACCTGTCTTATTTCTATATGGTCAGAACCATTATAACAAATAGAAGATGTTAAATGAAGTATTTCTATCCGAACTAGCATGGTGTTGATTACATGCTGTAGTAATTTTTGATGGAAAGTTAGATACAAAGTATATTGTTGAAATGTATTTTATCCCAAGAGTGCATCTTAACTAATGCTAGCAATACCACAACTTTATTTTCATTGTTAATTCAACAAAGATTGGCTTTGAGGAACTAAGGTAAATAGCTGAAAATATTCACTGTTTAAGCATCTTGAAAAATCAAGGATAGGAGATGGGAGGGACAGTGTGATTAACTGAAATAAAAAATTTAAACTCCTGTTAGAAATTTAAACATTTTCTATTTTGCCATAATACTAATAGTAATAGAAGGGTTAACCTGGTAATCATTGGAGCTGCAGAAAAACACAAGCTTACGTATTATTGTACTTAGCTTTTAAATATCAATTTTTGTAAATTAGTTGATTTTAAAACTAGATACTACACTGGGTCATAGTTTATTACTTCAAAACATTTTCATTCTTATTTTATGTAATCATTTAAAAAAATATTGTGTGTGTATGTCTATGTATGCTTATGATGGGTATTAAAAACAAATGAGACTGAGAATTTAACTCCATCATATATTTTTCATCATTGAAGTGACCACAGACCAAAATAGAATTTAGAGACTATGATACATCTGACATTATAAAACCAAAATATACTGCAATGTTTATTTGAGGCTCAAAGAAGATAATATGTGAATGTGCATTGAAAGGTGCTATAAATTCGTGCCATATAATTCTTTCTGATCACACTTTATAGATTATAACTATTAAGTTTTTATGCTACTTGTTGCCTAAGAAAGTTGTAAAGAGATTTTTGCTATTCTGCCATTTGTTCTTTGTCTAAAAGATAAAAGTTGATTTGTCTAAAAAATGCACATGAGAACATCAGTAGATACTATTTTACCCTTAAATGATTTAACCTTTTGGCTGAGGCTGTGTTGGTATGTAAAGCAAAGTGTATGATCCATTTCAATTTCTCAAATTCTGTCTCAATTTGTTCACAAATTCATAGTTGAGGGACAAAATCAACTCTATGAATATCTTTCAGTTCACATCTTTACAGTGGAAAAAAGGGGTGTACAAGTGAAGAAAAAAATTAGCCCTCACTGACTGCCAAAAGTCTCTTCTGTATTGTAAAAAAAAAATTTAATTGCATTCACTGATGACAAGTGTGGGTGCATTTGGCAGACAAGGGGAAAGGACTTTGCTATGTATCTGCTATTCAAAAATTCTTCTCATTCTGCTAACACTTTTTCTCTTCATATCATCAAAAATAATTTTTTACTGATTATATTGACACCCTTTATAATGCCAGAATTTTTCTTACATCACATATGTAACTGTCTGTCATGATCTGTGTTGTCTTTTTTTTTAATATAGTGTATATGTAAAAAAAAATACCCTTTGAAATTAAAAAGTTCAAATTTTACTTTACTTTATGAAGACCAGTTCATAGCTACACAGGAACAGGTAGACAAATGTTCAACCTTCAAAAACTAATTTTCATCCTTCAAAAACTATTTTATCTTCCTGACTGGCTGATGTCTTAAAGCATACTAAGCCATGTCTGTTAGTTTATAACACAAAGTACAGTGAAATAAGACAATTTTAGAAGGTGAATTACTTTAGTCATTTCACATCTTAAATGGTTTCTTTCAGTATATTTTTAATTTAAAAGAGATATAAAATCTGCTAACAATGAAATGGGGAAAAAAAATCATTGCATGTTGTTTTACGTAGTAGTTGTGTTTCTGAAAATGTTACTATAAACCAAGTCATATTTTCTCATTAACTTGTATATTAGAAAGATGAGTTCAGAACTAAGGAACAGCCATCATTGGGAGTCACCTGAAGTCTAGCTTAACAGAAGTTCTGCAGAGGATACACAGAAGAACACCTCAAGACTGGTAAGAGAGGTAAAGATGTGGAATGGGCAGATCCTACACCTGCATCAGGGGAATATCTCAGCTGTGGAGTTCCCCCTGGAGAAGCAAGAGGTCTTAGCCCCACACTGATCTTCCCAGCCTAGACTTCCTGTGCTGGGAACAAAAGTCCCCATAACTTCTGCCTGTAAAAGACAGTGGAGATTGTTATCGAATGAGACAAAGCACAGCTGGTGTCACAGACATTCTTCTGAAAGAACATGCAAGCCCACTTACTCACTGACTGACTCACTCTTTGTGAGCTTCTGTGCTGGGGTAGCAGCTCAAAATAAAATTGGAACATACAGAGAAGAATGAATTGTCTCACATTAGAGCGAGAGATGAAGGGGCAGCTTTCTCCTAGACAGAAGTTCTGGTAGAGGTCACCATTCTTTTGTTGAGCCTTTCCCCTTCCTGATGTGTACATATAAGCAGACACCAAGCAGATGGGCACCATTTCTGAGTCTCCATAAATATGGTTGAGACTGGTTGCCTCATTAGTGATTCCAAGACCCCACCCCACCAAACTTGAAGGCCAACTCAAGCCACTAACGGTGGATTTTCCATACTAATGGTCTATCTGGGCTCATACAACATTTCTAAAATGTCTCAAAGTTTCACAAATTCTAAACAAGCAGAATGTGGCCTGGACTTGCCCAGTAACTCTTGCTGAAAAGCCCCAACACTGTCAATAGCAGCAGCTGGGCTCAAAACACTGGTAATAAGGATCTCAATAAACTTAGGAGTAGAGTAGATGAATTCAGTGAGAACCTTAAGAATAAATAGAAAAAAAAGAGAGAAAACATAAAAAGAACCACTCAGAAATGAAAAACATACTAAATGAAACAAAGAATACATTAGAGGGAGTCAAAAGTAGGTTAGATGAAGCAGAAGACAATCAGCAATTGAGAAGATGAGATAGCAGAAAACACCCAGAAGAGCAATAAGAAAAAAAAATGAGAATAGTTTAAGGGGTCTTTGGGACAACATTAAGCATACCAACATTTGCAACATAAGGCTACCAGAAGGAGAAGAGAGAGAACAAGGAATTGAAAAAATATTTTAAGAAATAATGATAAAAATCTTCTCTAACCCAGTGAAGGAAATAGACATAAAACCGCAGGAAACACAGAGCCCCAAACAAGGAAGCCCACACCAAGACACACCATCATTAAAATGCCAAATGTTAAAGACAGAGAATCTTAAAAGCAGCAAGATAGTTACCTAAAAGGGACCTCCCAAAAGACTGTCAGTTGATTTCTCAACAGAAATTTTGCAGGCCAGAAGAGATGAGCTTAAAATATATGAAAAGTAAAGACCTACAACTAAGATTACTCTACCCAGCAAAGCTATCATTTAGAATTGAAGAACAGAGAAAGAGCTTTCCAGACAAGAAGAAGCTAAAGGAGCTTATCACCACCAAACCACTATTACAGGAAATGTTGGAGGGATCTTTTTAAGAAAAAGAAGGAAGAGAAGAGTTGGAGGGGGCAGAAGAGGAGGAAGAGGAATGGGGAGGGGAAGGAGGAGAAGAAGAAGGAGGAGGAGGAGGAAGAGGAGGAGAAAAAGGAGAAGGAGGAGAAAGAGGAGAAAAAAAGAAAATATGAATAACAAAATGGTAATAACTACACATCAATCAATTATTACTTTAAATGTAAATAGATTAAATGTTCCAATCAAAAGATAGGGTGATTGAATGGAAAAGAAAATAAAACCCTTACATATGCTGCCTACAAGAGACTCACTTCATATTCAAAGACACACATAGACTGAAAGTGAAAGAATAGAAAAAAAGACATTTCATGAAAATAGAGACAAACAAAAAAAGAAAGCTGGGGTAGCAATATTTATATCTGACAAAGAAGACTTTAAAACAAAACCTATAACAAGGGACAAAGAAGGACCCAGTAATCCCACTTCTAAATATTTCTTTGGAAAATTCAAAGCACTACTTCGAAAAGACATGTGAATCCATATATTCATAGCAGCATTATTTACAAGAGTCAATATATGAAGCTTACCTTGGTATCCATCAATGATTGAATGGATAAAAAAAAAAGATGTGGTACATATATACAACAGAATATTACTAAACCATTAAAAAAAGGAGAAATCTTGCCATTTACAATAACATGGATAGAACTTGAGGGTATTATGCCAAGTGGAGTAAGTCAGCTAGAGATAGAAAAATGCCATATGCATTTTTGAATGACGTCAGAAACATGGCAGAGTAAGAGATTTCAGCAGATCTCTCCCCTTGAGACAACAATAAGTTGAACTTCTAAAACTCAACAAAAAACACCAATCTGCACAACAGCACGTCTGAAAGTGGGATTTGCAAATAAGAGCTAATAAAGGTCAGAACCACCAGAGTCAGGTGGTAGAATGGGAAAAACAAAGAAGCTGCCTCTTGCAAACAGAGCTCTCTGCAGCAGGGAGGAAGAGGAGAAGGTACGGTGGATTTCCTAAACAGCCTTGCCTGAGAAAATTGTGAGTTCCATGAAGCAGCACTGTCCAGGGATCAGGGAAGAAAGCAGAAAAGTGAGGATCGTACAAAAGAGGAAATAGCAGAAAAGCAACAGTTCATTATTACCAGCCATGATTACAAAATGCAAGGCTGAGCCAGAGCCCCAATCTTTCAACCCAGAGGGACCTTCTACCCATATCCTCCAACACTGAACACCGCGGAGACTCTGGAATCAGCACAAATGTTATCAAAACTGTTGCTAACATTGTTAGGTACTGAGACTGAGGGGAGCGAGCATAATTGAATATTTATAAGAAGAAAAAGGCATCATTAAGAATTTACATAAAACAGGGATCCAAGAGGTTTAGAAGCCACTTACGAGAAACGAAAAGAAAAATGCCATCTTAGCAACAGGCTAATGAGAGATCTTTTTATAATAAATCTTCTTTCTGGAGAAATAGCAGAATACACTTTCATTAACGCTCAAGCAGAGAAATAGACCACAAAACACTATGAACAACCAAGGTGACAATGCTCAGAAAGAAAGAAGAAAATCTCCAGAAAATAAATTAAAGACATAGAAATCTGTGACTTAAATGACAGATAATTCAGAATGGTACTTTTGAAAAAACTCTGGGATATCTAAAATAATTCATATCAACAATTCCAGGAATTGGAAAACACTAGATCAGCAGAACAAGTTTTTTAGCAAAAAGATTTAAACCCTCAGAAAAACCCAAATAGAACTCTGGAGATGAACACATTGCAAGAGATGAAAAATGAAATGGTAAGTTTTGGAAATAGAGTTGACCAAATGGAGGAAAGGATCAGTGCTATCGAAGACAGAAATTTATAAAATAATCAGAAAGGAGAAGAGAAAAACCAAAGAATGAAAACTAATGAAAGAGAAATACAAAAACTAGCTGATACCCTCAGGAGAGGATACATAAGAATAATAAGCATTCTCAAAGGGGAGGAAAGAAGCAGAAATTTGAAAGCATTACACATAAATAAATGATGAGAATTTTCCAAATCTAAGGAATGAGTTGGAACTTGGAATTCAAGAAGGCAACAGAAAATCCAATTATTTACTCAAAAAGGCCTTCTCCAAGACACTATATTAAAATGATCAAAAATCAACAACAAAGACAGAATTCTCAGGGCAGCCAGGAAAAAGAAGACAATAACCTATATAGGAAAATCCATTAGATTATCGTTGGACTTCTCAGCACAAACCTTATAAGCCAGAAAGGAGTGGAATCAAATATGTAAATTATTAAATGGAAGGAACTACCAGACATAATTAATATATTCAGCAAAGCTCTCTTTAGATAGGAAGGAGAAATAAAGACCTTTCTAGACATATAAAAATTGAGGAAATTCTCCAATACAAGGCCTGCATTGCAGGAAATACTAAAAGCGGTCAGCTCACCTAAACAAAATGACCAAAAAAAAAAAAAAAGTAACTAGGTGTAAGGAGACTAGCAGGCAGATAGAAGCAGAGGAGTGCAACCCTTATTAAGAAGAGAACATTGTAAGCAGAAGTAATAAGAGAAATGATGCATGTAGAACAAAATGGACTACTATATGTATATAACTATCCTCTACATATTCATAATGGTAACTACATGCCAAAGATTCAGAACTGAAGTATATAACATAAAAGAAGGACCAGAGGAAAAGTCCACAAAACCCAATCAAAACTTTAGAAAAAAAAACAAAAACAAAAAATAACCAGACTCACAAAACAAGGAAGCAAAGGAAACATCGAGTTACCAGAAAGCAAAAGATAAAAATGACTATAGGAAAACTTCATATTTTAAAAATCACCTTAAATGTAAATGTACTGAACTCACCAACAAAAAAACACAAAGTTGCAGATTGGATCAAAAAACAAAATCCAACTATATGCTGCTTTCAGGAGACATATCTCAATTTCAAATATAACTATAGACTCAAAGTGAAAGGGTGGGAAATGATATTTCAAGTAAATTTCAGAGAAAAGCGAGAGAAGTGGTATTAATATCAGATGAAATTGACTTCAAAATAAAAGAGGTAAAAAAAGATACTGAAGGATATTTATAATGATAAAGGGAATCATGCATGAAGACATAACATTTATTAATATCTATGCTCCCAATTAGGGAGCCCCAAAATATATAAAGCAATTACTAATAGCACTAAAGGGAAAAACAGACGAAAATTCAATTATAGTAGGTAATAAATAGTCCACTGTTGGATATGGACAGATCATCCAAATTCAGTAAGGAAATAACATCCATAAATGACACATTGGACCACTGTGCATAATTGACATTTACAGAGCCATTCATCCCAAAACAACTGTTTATACATTCTTCTCTAATATACATGGAACATTCTCAAGAATTGACCACATACTGGGACACAGAGATTGCCTTGACAATATAAAGGGTTGAAATCATACCAACCATATTCTCTGATCATAATGCTTTGAAATTAGAGATCAACTGCAGAAAGAAAGTGGGAAGAACCACAAATACATGGAGATTAAACAACATGCTACTAAAAAATGACTGCGTCAGAGAAGAAATAAAAAGAGAGACCAAGAGATACATAGAAACAAATGATAATGATAGTACAACAAATCAAAATTTTGAAGCATAGCTAAGGTGGTAATAAGAGAAAAGTTCGTATCATTACAGGGCTATTTCAGAAAACAAGAACAAGCTCAAATAAACAACTTAACACTTCACTTAAAAAACTTGGAAGTAGCTCCATAGTATAGTGGTTAGCACATTTGCTTTGTGCACAAAAGGTTCTGGGTTCATGCCCAGGTGAAGCCATGGACCACACCTTGGGTACACCAGGTCCCCCTAGTGCGCCAGGCCTCTAGTGCACCAGGCTCCAGTTGCATGCTGCAAGCATAAGGGAGGGGACGTCCTGCCTTCAGAGATCCAGTTATTAAAGGAAAATGGCAACAACCATGGATCAGGAGTGAAAGTGGGGTGGGGAGAGAATTAAAGAGGAAAAAAAAAGACTAGAAAAATAAGAACAAATGAAGCCTAAAGTCAACAGAAGGAAAGAAATAATCAATATTAGAGCAGAAATAAATGGAATTTTAAAAAAAGTAAATACAACAAAGAGCTGGTTCTTTGAGAACATTAATGAAATTGACAAACTCCTGACTAGACTCACTAAAAAAAAAAAAAGAGAAAGGACACAAAATCAGAAATAAAAGCAGAAATTATGACAGACACTGCAGAAATACAAAGGATCAACCAAGAATACTATGAAAAATTATATAACACCTAATTTAATAACCTAGAAGAAATGGATCAGTACTTAGAAAAATACAGTCTTCCTAGATTGAATCAAGAACGGGAAAATCTAAATGGACCAAAAAGCAGTATGGAAATTGAAACAATTATCAAAAGCTTACCAAAAAATAGAAATCCAGGACCAGATGGTTTCACCAGTGAATTCTAACAAACATTCAAAAAAGATTTAATTTTTATTCTCCTCAAACTCTTTTAAAAAATCAAAGAGGAGGCAATACTTCCTAATTCATTTTATAAAGCCAGTATTGCCCTGACACCAAAACCTGGTAAACACAAAAAGAGAAAACTACAGATCAATATCTCTCATTGCAAACACAGATGCAAAAATCCTAAATAAGATGTGAGCAAACTAACTACAGCAACATATTAAAAAGATTATACACCATGATTAAGTGGGTTTCATATAATGAAAAAGTCTTCGACAAGATACAGCATTCATTTATAATCTAAACACTTAACAAAATCGGTATAAGAGGAAAGTGACTTAACATAATAAAGGCCATATACGACAAACCATCAGCCAACATTATACTGAATGGTGAAAAATTAAAAACCTTTCCTCTAAGATCAGGAACAAGTCAAGGCTGTCCACTCTCACCACTGTTATTCAATATGACATTGGAGGTCCTAACGAGTGCAATCAAACAAGAGAAAGATATAAAAAACATCCAAAAAGAAAATAAAGAAGTCAAACTGTCACTTTTTGCGGAGGACAGATTCTCTATATAGGAAACACTAATACTCCACAAGAACACTACCAGAAACAATAAATAAATATAGTAACATTTCTAGATACAAAGTTCCATAGAATTTCTATACTTTAATAATGAATGTCAGAAAAAGGAGTGGAAAAATAATTTATTTCGCAATTGCAACAAAAAGAATAACATACCTAGGAATAAATCTAACAAAACATGTGAAGGACCTATATGACAAAAACTATATGACCCTATTAAAAGAAAATGAAGAAGATACAAAGAAATAGAAAGCTATTTCATGTTCTTGGATTAGAAAAATCAACATAGTTAATATTTTCATATTCTCTAAAGCATTATACAGATTTCATGCAATGCCCACCAAAATCCCATCAGCATTAAACAACAAAAAAATAGAATAAAAAGTAATCAGATTTGTATGGAAGTACAAAAGACCCTAAATTGCCAAAGCCATCCCGAGGTGGGGGGGAAAAACGAGGAAAAAAACGAGGCTGGTATTGGTATTGGCAGAAAAACAGACACATGAACAAGTGGAACAGAATTGAGAGTCCAGAAGTAAACCCATATTTATGTGGGCAAATAATTTTGACAAAAAAAAAAAGCCAATAATATACAGTAGAGAAAGGAAAGCCTCTTCGATAAGTGGTGATAGTAAAACTAGAAAGCCACTTGCAAAAGAATGAAACTAGACTGTTGTCTATCACCAAACAAAAAATTAACTCAAAATAGATTAAGGACCTGAATATAAGACGTGAAACAATAAAATACATAGAAGAAAACATAGGAAAAAATCTCAAGGACATTGGAATTAAAGATGATTTTATGAATATGTCCTTAAAGCAAGAGAAGTAAAAGCTAGAATAAGTGAATGGGACTTTATCAAACTAAAAAGCTTCTGTTCAGCAAAAGAAATTGTCAACAAGGTAAAGAGACAACCATCTAAATGGGAAAATATATTTGCAAGCAATGCCTTCGATAAGTGCTTAATATCCAAAATATACAAAGAACTTATACAACTTAATAACAACAACAAAAAAACAAATGATACAATAAAAAAAATGGGCAGAGGACCTGAATAGACACTTCTTTCTAGAGGACACACAAATGGTCGACAAATACATGAAAAGATGCTCAACATCACTAGCTATTATGGAAATGCAAATCAAAACCACAATGGGATACTATCTGACACTTGTTGAAGAGCTATAATCAACAGGACAAGTAATATTAATTGTTGGAGAGGATGCGGAGTAAAAGGAACCCTCATACACTGCTAGTGGTATTCCAAATTGGTACAACCACTGTGGAAAACTGTATGGAGGTTCCTCAGAAACTAAGAATTGATCTATCATATCCCAGCAATCCCTATACAGGTATTTACCCTAAAGACTTGAAAACCCATATCCTAAAAGATATTTGCACACCGAAGTGCACAGCAGCATTATTCATGGTGGCCAGAACATGGAAGCAACCAAAGTGTCCTACAATAGATGATAGGATAAGGAAGTTGTGGTACATATATGCAATGTAATATTACTCAGCAATAAGAGATGAAATACTGCCATTTGCTAGAAAATGGATGAACCTCGAGAGAATCATGCTAAGTGAAATAAGCAACTACATGATATCATTTATATGTGGGATATAAACCTAAAGGCAACAAATGAACAAGACAAACAAGCAGATTTTCATGGCCATGGATAATACACTTGTGGTTACCAGCGGGTTGGGAGAAGTGGGTGGGAGTGGTAGATCGAGTAAAAAGGATCAAATATGTGGTGACAGAAAGAAATCTACCTACAGGCAGTGATCACAAAATGCAAGATATATATAACTTACTGTTGACTATACATCTAAAATTTATTAGATTGATTAATCCATGTCACCATAATAAAAATAAGTAAATAAATAAATGAAAATAAATCTCCTCTAAAAAAGAAAAATGCCATATAATTTTACTTACATGTGAAATTTAGAAAACAAAAGAAACAACAACAACAAAAAAACAAACTCTTAGATACAGAGAACATGCCAGATGAGTGGGGGGTTTAGAGGATAGGTGAAAAAGGAGAAGAGATTAAGAAGTAAAATTTGTAGTTATAAAATAGTCATGAGAATGTAAAGTATAGCATAAGGAATATAGTTAATAATATTTTAATATCTGTGTAGGGTGTCAGGTGGGTATTATATTATCAGGTGATCACTTTGTAAGTTGTCTCATTTGAGGAGAGAGATTTTTTGCTGTAAGAGAGTACAAAGGCTATTTTGAGAGAACGATGTGGTGCATAGTAATCTAATAGTAACTAAACCCAAGTTGATATTTTTGTTGTAGTTTCTAAAAGAATATTGAAAAAAATCTATTTTATAGCCCACAACAAAATTTCTTAAATTTCTTTATCTCTTTATTCATTGAAGATAAAAGTCTTTGCATATGTGTTACAAAATTTGTCCATTTGCCTTTTACTTTTTGATTCTCATGCTTCAATTTTTAAATAATCATAAAATTAAAAATTTTAGATCAAATCTTTTAACTTATGATTATATTTTGGTATTAAGATTATAAAAGTTTTCCTTTCTCCAAGATTTATATAAACATTCACCCATATTTTTCTAGTTCTATTATTTCATTTTTATATTTAATTCTTTACTTAGTTCTAGTTCTATTATCCATACTTAGATCTAGTTCTATTATTTCATTTTTATACTTAATTCTTTAATCAGCTAATTTTTCCATATTTATTATGATTGAATAATCAAATATCTCCTCCAATTTTAAAAACCACCTTTATTACATACTAAATATTTAAACATTCTAAACTTAAGAGGATTTATATTCTATTCCATTAATCTGTCATTTATTTTAGCACATGTACAATATTCAGTTATTTTTTGTAGTTTTATAATGCTTTCTGCCCCAATTATTATTTCCCTCAGATTTTTCTTGGCTTTTTAAGATATTGTGGTTAAATAAACATAACATTTATCATTTTAACCATTTGAAATGTATAATTCAGTGGCAAAAGAACAAAATGTTAATAACCAACAGACATATAGCGGCTAAATGGATAAGAAAACAAGACTCTTACACATGCTGCCTACAAGAGACTTCAGATTGAAAGATATACACAGATTGAAAGTAAAGGAATGGAAAAAGATAATTAATGCAAATACAAATAAAAAAGCTGCGGTAGCAATATTTATATCAGACAGAAAAGACTTTAAAATAAAGGTTATAACAATAGACAAGGAAAGATTTCATAATAATAAAGGAGTCAATTCAACAAGAGGAGATAACTGTTGTAAACACTTACACACTCAATGTAGGAGCAACTAAATATATAAAACAAATATTTACAGACATAAAATGAGAAATCAATAGTAATAAATTCACAGTAGGGGATTTAACACCCCATGAACATCAATAAATACATCATCCAGACACAAAATTGACAAGAACATAGCAATCTTAAATGACACATTAGACCAGATGGATTTCATTGATAATATTAGAGCATTTCACCTCAAAGCAGCAAAATATACATTCTTCTCAAGTGCACATGGAATATTTTCCAAGATAGATCACATGTGAAAGCACAAAATAGTATCAATAAATTTAAGAAGATTAAAGCCATACCTTGCATCTTCTCTGATCACAATGGTATGAAACTAGAAATCAATTACAAGAAGAATATCGAAAAGCACACAAACACATGGAGGCTAAATAACATGCTACTAAACAATGAATAGGTTAACAATGAGATCAAGGAAGAAATAAAAAGATACTTTAAGAAAAATAAAAATGAAAACACAATGACCAGAATTGATTAAACATATCCAAAGCAATTCTAAGAGGAAATTTAGAGCAATACAGGCTTACCATAAGAAACAAGAAAAATCTCAAACAATCTAACTTTCACATATAGAAAACAGAAAAAGAACAAATAAAGCCAGAACTGAGTAGAAGAAAAAAAGTAGGATCAGAGTGGAAATAAAGAGAATAATCTTAAAAAAAAAATTACAAAAGGTCAATGAACCCAAGAGCTAGTTCTTTGAAAAGATAAATAAAATCAATAAACCTATAACCAAACACATCTAGAAAAAAAGAGACCCAAATAAACAAAAGTCAGAAATGAATAAAAAGTGACTACTGATACCATAGAATACAAAGGATTATATATTTAAGTAAATGTTATGTACAATTATATGCAAGAAGCTGAACAACCTGGAAGTAGTTGATAAATTTCTAAAATATGCAATCTTCCAAGACTGAATCAAGAAAAAAACAGAAAATTTAAACAAACCAATAACTATTAATGAAATTGAATTAATAATCAAAAAACTCTCAACAAAAAGTCCTGGACCAGATGACTTCACAGGTAAGTTTTACCAAAGTTCAAAGAAGAATTAACATGTATCCTCATCAAAATATTCCACATACACAAAAGGAAGACTAAAAATCATATAATCATATTAACATGATTAATATTAATGTTTGAAAAAATCTAGCATCCATTTATAATAAAAACTTGGCAAAGCAGCAATAAAGGAAACATACCTCAATATAATAAAGGCCGGATATAAAAAATGCACAGCTAACATTATAATAAATGATGAAAAGCTAAAAGCATTTTCATTAAGATTATGAAGACAAAAATGTCCACTTTCATCACTTTTATTCAATATAGTATTGGAAGTCCTAGCCACAGCAATTAGACAAAAAAAAAAAAAGGCATCCAGATTGAAAAGGAAGAAGTAAAACTGTCATTATTTGCAGATGACATGAACTTATTCATAAAAAACCCTAAAGATTCCACTAAAAACTATGAAAACTGATAAATAAATCAATAAAGTAGCAAGATAGCAAATTAATACCCAGAAATCATTTACATTTTAACAAATATCAGAAATAAAAATTTAAAAAACCACCTTTTTATAGTTGCATCAAAATGACTAAAATATCTAGGAATAAACAAAGTGTTCAAAAGATCTGGACTTGGAAAACTATAAGATGATAAGAAAGAAACTGAAGAAGATACAAATAAATGGAAGCATATACCTTGTTCTTAGATACTACCAAAGCTATCTACTCAGTGCAATTTCTATCAAAATACCAACAATATTTTTTAGAGTACCAGAACAAATAATTCTATAATCTATATGAAACCACAAAGGATCCTGAATAGGAAGACTGAGCAAAATGGCATAGATGACAGAACATCAGAGTTGTGACGGAAACATGGAGCAAACAGCAAGCAAGTTGCTTGGAATCTAGATGAACAGAAGCTATACAACTAGGGAGAGAAATAAATCACCCTGCAATGGTTGGAGGTAGAAGGGGACGAAGATGCACAAGGCTGTGGGGTTCCCAGTGGCTGAGTGGGACAGAGGCTACACAGTATCTGCTAACAGCTACAGACATTGCTCTTAAAGGGGCTGTGCCAACGACTGGACTTTTGCAGTGACAAACCAGCTCTCTCTGAGCATCAGCACCAGGTTAGCTGCACAGGGGTCACAGGAACTTGCAGGGAGACACTGAGTTGCTGGAGTGAGGGCAGAGGTGAGGCTTTCTCCAGAGCAGAAGTGCTGGTGGTATCCATTGTTGAGCCCTCTCCCTTTCCTAGTATGTGGATAGAGTGTAGCCACAGCTGAGATGTCATCAAACTGTATAACAGAGGATGCTCTGCCTAGAGAATTCCTTGAAACTTCACCTTTCTCAACTCACTGCCCTACCCAAACCATATCCAGTCGTGTCCTCAGCAAGTCCTATGCCACTTGCTGAGCAGTACCAAGATACACACTGGTGGTAGCTGACTTTGATTTCTGACATGGCTTCTTGAGGCAACTGTAAGCATAGCATTTGGATTGCTTGCTGAATCTTAACAAGTTGTCCTGGAGGGGAACAGGCTGGGGATAAACTTTTGCTGAACCCCTCTCAGAACTGTTGGACACCTACTATACAAAATCACATTCATAAGACTGGGAAAGTTAGGAGCTTTGCTTAGTATATAGAAACAGACATAGAAAAGCAGCCAAAATGGGAAGACAAAGAAGCAGAAACCACATGGAAAAACAGAACAGAGATCAGTGAAAAAAGGAGTCAAACAACCTTACACTGGTTATAAAGATTCTCAATGAAATTAAGGGAAGTGTAGATGAATTCAGTGAGAACTTTAACAAAAAGATTTAAAAAATGGAAATGAAAATTATAAAAGAAAACCAGTCAGAAATGAAGAAAACATTATCTGAAATAAAGAGTATATTAGAGGGAATCAACAGAGTGGACGAGGAAGAGGATTGAACCACTGATATATTGGTGCCAAGGACACCCAATAAGAATGGCAAGAAAAAAGAAGCCAAGACTATAATAATAATTTAAAGAGCCTATGAGACACCATTAAATGTAAAAATATTCATGTCATAGGATTACTTGAAGAAGAACAAGAAGTTAAAAACTTTTTAAAGGTAATGATGGAAAACTTACCTAACCTAGGGAAGAAAATAGACATACAACCTCAGGAAGCTCTAGGAGTTCCTCCCCAAAAAATGAACCCAAAGAGGCCCACATCAAGACACATATATAAATTCCAAAGGTTAAATACAAAGAATGACTCTTAAAAGCAGCAAGAGAAAAGCAATTAGTTACTTATAAGGAAGCATTCATAAGATTGACAGCTGATTTTTCAAAAGAAACTATGCAGGACAGAGGGCTTGGCACTAAATATTCAATGTGATGAAAACCCAGGATCCACAACCAAGATTACATTATCTGGCAAAGCTATCATTTAGAGTCAAAAAACAGATAAAGAGCTTCCCAGACAAAAATAAGCTAAAGGAATTCATTAACACCAGCCAATATTACAGGAATTGTTGGAGGGACTCCTTTAAGAAGAAAAAACATTATTAAAAATATGAATAAAAATAGTAATAACTAGGTATCTATTACCAAGTATCTGAAATGGAAAAGAATTAAGTATTCCAACCAAAAGATAGGGAAGCTGAATGGTTAAGAAAACAAGACCCCTAAATATGCTACCTATAAAAGACTCACTTCAGATTAAAAGTCACACACAGACTAAAAGGAAGAGAATGGAAAAGATATTGCCTGATGAACCTAGAGGGAATTGCACTGAATGAAGTAAGTCATATAGAGAAAAACAAATACCACACGATTTCATGTACATCTAAAGAACAAAATAAACAACAACAAAAATGGAAACAAGCTCATAGATATGGAGAATATTTTGAGGTCTACTAGACAGCAGGGGAGTTGGGAGGAACTATGAAAAAGGGAAAAGGGATTAAGAAGTATAAACAAATAGTCTTGGAGATAATAAAGTGTAGCATAGGGAAAATACTAAACAAAGTTGTAAAACTATGTAAGGGGAGAAAGAGGATACTAGCTCTATCTGGATGACCACTTCATGAGTTATCTAGATCTCTAATCACTATGCTATACAACTAAAACTAATATATTATCGTATGCCCACTATAATTGAAAAAAAACTCATTGAATTGTACATTGTGAATATGAGCAACTAATTGTCTATTATACTTCAATAAAGCTGGGGGCAAGGGGTAGGAGGAAGATTCTGAATAGTTAAAGCAATCTTGGGAAAAAAGAACAAAATTGGATGTATCACACTACCAGATATCAAACTATTCTGCAATCTATAGTAACTAAAACATCATGTCTATATGTTCAATTAATCTATGCTGAAGGAAGACAAGAATATACAGTGGGGTAAAGAAAATTTCTTCAATAAATAAAGTTTGAAAAACTAGACACACATACACATGCAAAAAAAAAAGATAGACAGAGAGAAACTAGACCATATTCTTATACCATATAGGAAAAAAAACTCAAAATTATTTAAAGAATGAAATGTAGGACTCAAAACCATAAAACTCCTAGAAGAAAACATAAGTAGTAAACTCACATTTCTCTTAATAATTTTATCTGGATATGTCTCTTTGGACAAAATAAAAAATAAACAAATGGGACTACATCAAACAAAAAAGTTTTTATATAGCAAAGGAATCCATCAACAAAACAACAAGATAATCTACTGAATGGGAGAAGATATTTACCAATAACACAACCAATAAGGGGTTAGTATCCAAAATATATAAAGAACTCATACAATTTAACAGCAAAAAAAAAAACAAAAAACCAACAATCTGATTTAAAAATGGATAGGGAACCTGAATAAACATTTCTCCAAAAAAAAAAAAACTTACAGATAGATCACCAATAGATGTATGTAAAGATGTTCAATGTCACCAAGCCACAGTGAAATATCACCTCATACCTGTCAGAATGTCTATCTCCATTAAATCAACAAACAACAAGTGTTTGTAAGGATGTGGAGGAAAGGAAAACTTCATGCACTGCTGGTGGGATTGTAAGTTAGTGCAACCACTATGGTAAAACAATATGGAGTTTTCTCAAAAATTACAAATAGAACTACTATATGACCCAGCAATTCCACTTTTGGTTATTTCCCTGAAGAAATCCAAAACAGTAATTCAAAAAGACAAATGCACCCTTATGTTCATTGCAACATTATTTATAATAGTTAAGATATGAAAGCAACCTAAGTGTCCATCAAGAGATGACTGGATAAAAAAGAAGTGGTACATACATGTACAATGAAGTATTACTCGATCATAAAAAAGAATGAAATCTTACCATTTGTGACAACATGGATGGATCTAGAAGGTATTGTGCTATGTGAAATAAGTCAGATAAAGACAAATATCATATAATTTTGCTTACATGTGGAATTTTAAAAATATATATAAATGAATGAACAAAACAGAAACCAACTCATAGACACAAAGAACAAAATTATGGTTGTCAGGTAGAAAGAAAGTTGAGGGACTGGCTAGAAAAGGTGACAAAATTAAGAAGTAAAAATTGGTAGTTACAAAATAGTCACGGTGATTTAAAGTACAACATAAAAAATATAGTCAATAATATTATAATAACTATATGGTGCCAGGTAAAAATCATTTAATAAGTTTTATAAATGTCTTACCACTATACTATACACCTGAAGCATACTAAATATCAACTGTAATTGAAACAAAATTTCTTAAAAGAGAGAGAGACCAACCAGATCCTGTACTTCATGCTGTGATACAATAATAGTTCTACAGCAGCACAAGAAAATACTTTCACCTAAAAAATGGCCTGCTAAAGAGTCAACTGGGTACAAGCAATAGCGAAGTTTGTAGAGAAGTTTAAACCAATAATAAAACCAACTAAAAGTAAAAATAAATAAATAAAAATAACAAAAGTAAAACAATTCTGACTACTTATAGGCCTTTATCAGCATAATTTACAAGACCAAAAAGTAAACCCAGTTCAGAAAGCTGTGGTAGATTCTCTTTTAAACCAGCTTGCTTTTTTTTAGATTAATCAATTAACTACTTTAAAAATGAAGTTTAAACATCCAAATATGTGAATTCATATTTCTGGTAATTAATATTTTCCACATCTAAATCATCAAAATCTGGGGTTCTTTTTGTTTATTTTAAGACAAGGGTTGTCTCCAGTATATAGAAACAGTCAAATCCACTTACCTAATTTATTCAAAACCAGAAAGAATTGTGAATTACGTGGTTGCTTTTCTCATGTATACCTTTGGGCTAGGATTTACAAATATTGTCCAAATTAAACACATGAGGAATCTAACAGCAGATATAGGTGGCGAATTTTTAAATAAAATACTGGATGCTGCTCTATTCCTATTTGAAACTTTGCTCCATTTGTCAATACCAAAAAAGTGAAACAGTGGTGAAGAACAGCTTGTTGTTCACCAAATCATATCCTATTTTATCCTGAGCATATGGTTGTGACATATTCAAGCCTTCTTTGCACTTGGCTACAACTATATAAGACTAAGTGCTATGCCATAGAATATGGGCAGACTTGACACACAACACTTCTAAGACTGCCCTTTAAATCATTCCTAGGCACAATTAGCTATTCTCTTTTCTCATCCATTGGCTAAAGGGGGACCAGGGGACTTCAAAAACCTAGCAAAGGAAAGAGATGAAAGGCAGTAAAATCTGGGTCCCTGAGTTTCTACTTGGATGAGAAGTGACCAACAATGAGTTGACTGTTGCCTAAGTATTAAATAACTGTAAATATGTTAGCCTCTAAAATTTTAAAGTTGTTTGTTGTATCATTTATTGTTTTCTGACTAACTCAGAAAGTATAGCGTGAGGTGCTAATAGTAATCTTGATCATATTCTTGCGATTAGATTTTTGGACAATAAACTAATAAATAATTATCATTATCAACAAATCACAAAAATCAAAGTGAATATCTACTTATGGCACCATAAGAACAGGTCACTTTATAATTATTATTTGAAAAAAATATTATGGTGACATCGGTTAACGAAATCCAGTTTCAGACATACAATTCAACATTAAAGCATACATATACTTTGCATTGTGTGTTCACCATCCATAGCTAGATTTCTTTCTGTCACCACACATTTGACCCCTTTTGCCCCATCCAGTCCCCTCCCCGCTACTCTCTGGTAACCACTACTAGTCTATTGTCCATGTCCATGAGTCTCTGCTTGTTTGTCCTGTTCATTCATTGCTTTTAGGTGTATATCCCACATATAAGTGGTATGTGGTTTTCAACATTTTCTCTCTGGCTTATTTCACTTAGCATAATTATCTCAAGGTCCATCCATGTTGTCACAAATGGCAGTATTTAATCTCTTCTTATGGATAAATAATATTCCACTTTATATATGTATCACTGCTTCTTTATCCAATCATTTATTGTAGGACATTTCAGTTGCTTCCATGTCCTGGCCACTGTGAATAATGCTGCTATGAATATCGATGTGCAAAATATCTTCTGGGATATGGGTTTTCAAGTCTTTGGGGTAAACATCCAGTAGAGGAATTGCTGGATCATTTAGTAGATCAATTCTTAGTTTTTTGAGGAACCTCCATACTGTTATATTGTTTTTCATAGTGGCTGTACCAATTTGTAGTTTCACCAGCAGTATGTGAGGGTTCTTTTATCTCACTCTCTCCAGCGTTTGTTATTACTTGTCCCATTGATAACAGCTATTCTAACAGGTGTCAGATGGTACCTCATTGTGGTTTTGATTTGCATTTCCCTAATAGCTAGTGATGCTGAACATCTTTTCATATGTTTGCTGGCCATTTGTATGTTTTCATGGAAGAGTGTCTGTTCAAGTCCTCTGCCCATTTTTGATAGAATCATTTGTTTTTTTGTTGTTACTGAGTTGTAAAAGTTCTTTGACTATTTTGGATATTAAGCCCTTATCGGAGGCATTGCTTACAAATATATTTTTCCATTCAGATGATTGTCTTTTTACCTTGTTGATGATTTCTTTTGCTGTGCTTTTTAGTTTGATGCAGTCCCATTCATTTATTTTTGCTTTTACTTCCCTTGCTTTTAAGGTCAAATTCATAAAATCCTCTTTAAGTCCAAGGTCCCTGAGTTTAGTTCCTATATTTTTTTCTATGCACTTTATTGTTTCAGGTCTTATATTCAGGTCCTTAATCTATTTTGAGTTAATTTTGCATGTGGTGATAGACAGCAGTCTAGTATCATTCTTTTGCAGGTGGCTTTCCAGTTTTCCCAGCACAATTTATTAAAGAGGCTTTCTTTCTCCACTGTATATTTTTTGCTTTTTGGTAAAAAATTATTTGTCCACATAAATATGGGTTTACTTCTGGGTTCTTGATTCTGTTCCACTGGTCTGTGTGTCTGTTTTTTCTGCCTATATCATGCTGTTTTAATTATTGTTGCTTTGTAGTATAATTTGAAGTTGGGCAGAGTAATGTCTCCAGCCTTAAGAATAGCGCACTTTTATTGGGCACTCTTTATATATCAAGCAAAATATAATTTTGTTATTCTTATTGCAGTTCATAAAAATTAAAATCCAAGAGATTAAATAAGTAGATTATGATCAGTCAGTTAATAAATAAGAGAGCTAGGACTCAAAACTAACTTTGTTTCATTGCAAGTTCTGCATTGTTAAGCACCAAGATATATTACCTCTCAGTTTTCACATTAATTTTGTCTCTTTTCTGACAATCCTAGAATCAGATTGATTTCTTTGTTTATCAGATCAGAACATGCATATTGTTACATATGTCTCATTGCACTTGATAATTCCTGTTAAAAATTATAGCTTTAAAGTTTAAATACATAATTATTAATGATCTTGCTTACAAGCAATATAACCCACTTAAGATAGTTTAAGTAGAACACGAGTTTATTAAAAGCTATTAGAAAAATAATGAAAACTTCAGCATCTTTAAATTAACTCTGGAAGTGAGCTGCACTTTTTTTTTCCTAAACAAGACATGGATTAAGTCTCACATCTAAGAACAACCCCCAAATTGCACACTAAACCTTGCTGGTAGAAGCCCTTCTAAGCATAGTTGACATGACTGGTAACAGTGGACACTGTATATGTGGATATTATCTCATTCCTTAGGATATCTGCCATTACTGTCTCAGGGATGCCTGATATCTCTACTCCATGCTCTGCTATTGTCATGAGAATATGGATTCTGTGGCAACTACATGTGGTTCTTCATGATGTTTCTTATGAATAAAACCATTTCAGGAGAGTTACTCTGGTAAAGCTTATACCCCAGCTGAAAGCTAGAAAATCAAGTTTTGGCTTCCACAATAAGTAGGTAGGTGGGTCTCATTATGTGAGAAATTTCTGTGTTTTTTTTTCACACAAAAAAAATATGTTTAAAGGATGTTTGGTGGACACAAACATGACATTCATTCACTAAAATGGCAACCCAAAAACACATGGAAGCCAAAATTAAAGAAGAATAGAAACTATGGGCATTTTAGAGCAGACTGGTTCACAGAAAAAACAGAGCAGAGGTCCAGAAAAAAAGGCAGCCTCAGGAAAGACAGGGCTTCTAAGTAAGTTTGGGTGAAATCTGGCTGTTGCTCAAATTTGCTTCCATATATTTTTATAATACAAAGGTTCCTGAAGTACTTAAACAGCAAGTTCAGGCAGTGAACATTTCAAAATGTTGACATGAGTAAATAAATCTGATAGACTTTTAGAGAACAGAGAGATAATTATGTTTTTAATGGATATAGGAAGTACTCTTAGATGGTGTTTAAAACAATGGGCTTTGACAACCCACACACTTGGCTTGAATTCTGGCTTCACCAGTTGCTTTTTCATCTATGTTGTAAATATCATAAAATTATTAATTGTATCTCATTTGCATTTGTTAATTATAGTTCCTGCGGAACTTAGCAATTAATATTTTTTGAATAAATTATTTCAACTGGTAGTAGAAAAATTGATTTTATTTACTTAAATTAAATAGAATGTACAAGTGACCACTTAGTAATTAGAAAGAAAAATGCATTGACAATATGAGTTTCAATAGCTCATGAGTTGAATGTATCATTTCTAGAAGGGTTGCTTTAGAAAATTAATTTTATATTATTTTAATTGCCACACATGCAGAAATTGTCTTCAAAACACCATGCAATAATTATAGTACCTATATATCACATTGACTGTGACATTGCTATTTCTAAGTTCAGAAGCTAGTTAACATATAATAGAATATTCACTACCCTCTCTCTTTCCAACGTTTGTGTCTAAACATTGTTCTTTAAGTAGTCTATTAATCATATTGATTACTACTCCTGGTAGAAATGATGAAAAAATATCGATTTGCTCATGTAAACTTTCAGCTCTAAAATATCTGGAGTGTTGCTTCCTTGAACTCCATAAGAGCTCTCTTCTCAGGCCTCTTCTATTCTTAGTGATTACATCTGCAAATGAAAGTCAGGTGTGAAAATCCATTAAGAGACCTCACAATAGGACAGATTTTGACGCTTATTGAACTCTTATGTTCTCTCTTCCTTAATTAAGGCACAAGAACATTTTATCACAGAGAGAGAATGACTTAGATTATGGATCTTATTCCTTCTAACAGCATGCATTTCACTCAATTTGGGAATAATACATTTCTTACTTCGTTGCTTTGCAAAAAGCCACTTACTCAGGTCTTCCAAGGGAAGAATAAAGAGTGTGATTTTACTTATAAAGAGTGCTCTGTTATCTATGCTACAAAAGAGAAATAAAGTATACAGCTGTTCCCCCTCCCAATTATTACGTTTTTTTTTTTCACTGAACATCTTAAAATCCAAATAAAAAATAGCTTTTAAATGAGTTAGCAGCATAAAATCTTATTTCAGAGCTAGAATAACCCTATTTGGGTGAGTTGCAGCAAACACACACACACACACACACACACACACACACACACACACACACACACAAACAGTTACTAGCATAGGCTTTAGAGTCAGATGGCTTGGATTAAAAACCTGGTTTTAAATTGTTGAGCTATGTGACCTCAAGCAATTTATAAAACCTCCTGCACCTCAATATTTTCTTCTGTATAGTGATAATTATAATTTTACAATGATAAGTATAAAAATAGAAAAATAAAACATACTAAAACCAAATTTTAAATAAATAAAAAATAAATTATCACTATAATAAAACCTATCTCATAGGCTTGTTATGAGGGTTAACTGAGATAATGTATTGTGGTCCTTATCACTCAATACATGTTCATTACTTTTACTTTTAATATTCTGTGCATTGCAATCTTATAAGCATAGCGTGCTAAAAGAAAACAAACAAAAAAATCTTTCCATAACTTTTTCTCATTTTTAGTAATTAAATAAATAAAGCTCAAAAGTTTTACTTTCTAAAAACATTATTAAAAATGTGAGGAAAAAATTATTGATCTCTATAAAGGAAAAAGAAAAGCCAAAATGCAGAGTTGCTCCAGATTCATAGTAGCTTAGTATAAGTGTGCAGACAGAACAATCTGGTTCATGTTTACCAGCTTATTTCCACTGAAGTATTGCACAATGGCAAGACCATTAAATAAAGATTCAGGCTACCATAGTTTAATTTCTACTGATTTCCAAATTAAAACGATTACTTAGAACAACAACAACAAAAATATTATCATTTACATCCAGGATAAGGGCTGGATCCACCAATCTGTACAGAAATAGACATGTTATAAACAAAAAGAAGAGCATTAGGAATTTGAAAGCCTAGAAAATGCAAATTAGATTGCATTTTACAGACTATGGCTGCTATCATTTTCAGTGAATTTCTAGGGACTCAAACAAGGAGAAAGGAACAGTATAACCTCCTCCCCTTCTTCTGAATTATGCATTCTTCCTTTTATATTTAGGTTTAAAAAATGCAGTAGTAATTATAACAGCTATCAATTATTGGGTATTTATCATGTGCCAGGCAATCTACAAAGTACTGTACATGCATTATTCCATTTGATCCCCATAAGTCTATGAGGAAGTCAATTTATTTTTCTAATTTCACAGACTAGGCAACTGAACATAGAAAGGTCTCCATCCAGAGCTAATAAACTGGGATGTTAACCGCTATGCAAACAACCTGTAAATCAGGTAGAACTCAGTACCGGAGTTATCCAGAGTCCCAACTGCCTTTTCTATCCTGGAGCTTTCAGCCCAGGGAAGCTCCAGAAGCTGGCACAGAGAGGAAAGCAGTAGTCTTTTTCATGCACTCTAGAGGCTAGAACAGAGGAGGAAGCTGCGGTCTTTTCCATGTACTCCTTCCCTATTGCCAGATGTGTACCTGAGGCTATACTTCTTAGAAGCTAGCTTTCTTTCTTGGTGCCAGAAAAGAAAAAAAAACTTACTAATGTGGCGTTTGCCTTAGAGCTCTTGGTGCTAAATTCTGAGGAACATGGCTGGGCCATAAGATTATTCAGAGAGTCAGCTCTGTGAAACTGCTTCTTTAAATTTTGAAGGCATTATGGATTTTACTGAATTAATGCATTTGGAAGGCATTCAGTTGAAGAGAGGTAGTATGCTATATAAGAATAAAGCTTCAAAATTAGTTCTGGGACAATTTGAGGCTTTTCTGCTCATTAGCTTTATAATAAAAAAAAATAATTTAACTTGTTTGAATCTCATTTGTAGTATAGATATAAATTTCATTCACACCTTCTTTTGCATTTTAACATATCTGAAATTGAGGGGTCTTATAACCAATAGCATGTTTCAAGCTCTGCTGGTCAGGTGGCAGTGGTGCGGTATTATCACTTGTTTATGTACAAACAAAACTCACAATATGGGTGGAAATGAAGACAATAGAGCATTTACCCAGTGCACTATACAGGGAATATGGTGGGAATAAAGGATAGGAGTGCTTATAATATGTTTAAACATACAAAGCATAAACATGAAATGTCAACTATGTGTTTGTTTTTAATTTATAATATCTATTTCTAAAAATTATTTGAGGCAAACAGAGATTAAATGTCTTGTCCAAATTCATACAGTTAGGCAGACTTGGTAAATGAATTTATTCCTATCCTATGTTGTTCTTAACCACTTGAACTCTTAACTGTTCAATTGTGCATGGGTGAAAGAAGCAGCACAGGCCTAAATGTGAAGAGTTCAGAGAAGGGAATGATTTTGTTTGCGCTACAGAAGAGAATGAAGTGGGATCAGGGAACTAGCAGGGATTTTTCCACTAGACGAGAAGAGCACCAAGAGCACTCTAGTGGTGAAGAGAGTCCACACAAAGGCACAAAGGCAGGAGGAAAATAGCTAATTTACCCATATATACATAAGTGGGGATGGTAAAGAGGTCTACTGAGGAGAGTGGCGTCTAGAGGTGAAAAGGAGGGAGAAGAATTAATTATGAAAGGCCTTGAGTTTAGACTATGGTGTTCAGCCTTTTTTTCTGGAAAACAAAACAAAACAAAACTGAGTGTGGCCAGTGAAGGTTTCTGAATTCATCAAATTTTTAAAGTTGCATTTGGGGAAGTTAGGTGAGTATAGTTAGGAATGACAAAGAGCTGACTTTTGTAAATAAAATACTAGGAGAAAGACTGATAATATTTATTTATAAGTAAGGTCTTGTTTATGATAAATGACAGAAGAGAGGGGAAAGTATATTACAAAAGCTCATATAAGTCAGTGCCTTGTGAAAGTGTTCAAATCAGTTTAGGAAATGTCAGAGTAAAAAAACTACCTGATTATTCCAATGCTAGACTTTTCAGATTCTATAGGGGATATAAATGATAATATTACCTGTATGTTAATCATTGAACGCTTTTTAAACTTTTTTTTCCATGGGCTGCCTATTACTGACTTCTGAAACCAGAGTTCCAATGACCATAGTTTGATAAATTTTGAGTTACTCATTTACTAAGCTATAGCTCTTTCATTAGTAGTTTCTATCCCTGATTTGGCTTATCAACCTCAGAACTTTTGAAGCATATTTTATATTCAATTTCATATTTTGACTAAAAAACATAGGTGACTAAGTTACTAAAATTAACTTAAATGACAATGTTATAAAAATGTTTTATGAAAATAGGTAGTAATCACTATTGACATGAATACATATATGTGTGTTTATGTGTGCTTATAAATGAATATGTATGTACATGTGTGCATGTATGTGTATTCTTTATATTCAATTCAATTCCACAAAACTCAGTAATAGTTATTTTATGGCTACTTTATGGAGAATATGGAAATAATAAATAATAGAACAGTAGAAAGAGCAAAGAGAATGTGTTCCTTCCCATCAAAATGAGCAATCTGCACTGTCCTTAATTTTCCTGTCTGCAATTTTGTCAGCAAAATGCACAATTATAGTAAATGGAATTGATAAGGTTGCTATTGGTTTTTTGCAAACTCTCTATCCTTCAACACACCTTTTGAAGATAGGTTTTAAACGGCAATATATTCTCTCTAAAACATGAGTTTGTGATAAGTTTATTGGAGAATACAAAAAAATTTCTCTTTGTTAAAAACAATATTAATCTCACTTTTAAGTAAAAAAAAATCAATGATTTATTTATTTACATTTACACACAAGAAGAAAGTCAAGCCATCATCAATCTCCTAAGATGAGCTATTATTATGAAATTTTCCCTTTCTTTTGAAAAAACAAAAACAAAAACACAAAAACAGCAATGCCTTATTTCTTATGCTTTAACAAAATTCAAGAGTGTGTTTATTCTCAGGCATGCCATGTTGGTTCTGGTGTCTATGCCTGTATTCATAGAATCACCTCTGCCAGCACTGTTTTCTCTATCTTAGTCTATCTGGGCTGCCACAAAAAGTACCATAGACTATGCGGCTTATAAACAAAAGAAATTTGTTGTTTATGGTTCTGCAGGCTGAAGTCCAAGATCAAGGCGCCAACACAGTCATGTGAATGCCCTTATCTAGGCCTCAGACTTCTTGTTGTATTTTCACATAGTGTAAGGGGTAGGGATCTCTTTGGGTCTCTTTTCTAAGGACACCGATCACATTCATGAAGGCTAAACCTTGGTGACCTAATCATCTCCCAAAGACCCCCCACCTCCTAATACCATTACCTTGGGGATTAAGTTTTAACATATGGATTGGAGTAAGTGGGGGCACGTTCATACTATTGCACCTTCACACCCTCTTTTTTATGACATATTCTTGTCCTCATTCTTGTGTTGCTCTTCCTGAGCATAATCCCTGAAATGAGAGCAGGGTCCCCAATAAATATTCTGAACAGAATTGATTTTGAAATCTTTGCAGCCTCTGTCCCCTGTTCTATGATGTCAACTTGCCCTCTCCAACCTTTCACTCAGATAGGTTTAGTTCTCTAGTAAGCACAAGGCTCACCGTGGCTTCACTGTCATCAGTGGCCCCTAAATATGAATGTATATATTGCTTAGAAAGAAACAAAAATGTCTCATGTGGCCAGTAAGAAAAAGAAGAAACTGCTTCATGGTTAAATTGACTTTAACCTAACCATCCTCTTTCTTATGCATGCCATCATTAACATTTCCTCAAACCCTTCAGCTACTCTCCATTTAGAAACCTTCACACATATTTCCTCTGACTGGTATGCTCTTCCCCAGATATTCATGTGGCTCATTCCATATCCAGAGTTCATAACCTCCTTGGAGTGACCTTTCTGGGCCATTCAAATTAACACAGTGCCACCCTCAAGCTCATCACTGCTTATTCCTCTATCCTGTTTTATGTTTTTCTTTTTTCTAGCCCTTATTAGTAACTAAATATTTATCTAATTATTTGTTTATTTTTCTCTTCCGTAAGAATATAAGCTCAAGGAAAACAGATTTATTTTATTCACAAATGTCTCCCTAAAGATTTTGATTCTGTAGGTCAGCAGTGGGGCCTAGAAATCTACTTTTAATTGGCAGACCAGATTATTTTGAAGCAACTAAGTAGAATGGCATTTGGGAAGTACTAATTGACATATAGTTTTCCCTAATCCTGAAGTTGTAGTTATTGTTGGAGATTGATTTTGTTATAGCCCATTTGTTTTATTAGTTTTTAAGAAAATAAAAATAAATAAATAGATAGATAGATAGATAGATAGATAGATAAACTCTTCCCAAGTCCAGAAAGCTCATGACTCAAAGTTGTGTTGATCTGAGGAATCATTTAAATAGTGAAAATGATAACTGCAAAGGTTAATGGAAAGCAAGAGCCCCCTAGAAAGAGGAAATAATCTCCAAATAATTGAGAAATGACTGTATATTGAAGAAAGTATATACTACTAATTTGCTGGATCCAGTATTTGAAGTATTATCATGGTCAACTTTTGCCCATTTTCAGCTCCTGTCACATAACATGTATGTGAAACATTCCCTGTTTTCCTACCCTCAATGTCTATGTTATCATCAACAATCCCTCTTATGTGGCTTGGTGGGTTATACTGACATGCTTGAGGAAAGATGGATAGAATTTTCAATCACAGTATTGAATGCTTATGCTAGCTTTTTTCTGGGTCAGAAATAGCTCTGGAATGAGACTGTATCTCTTGGATTTTAGATATTGCTGAACTGTTGGAGCAACTCAGAGACAGCAAGTTGTTGGCAGACTTGCTGGCATCTAGGAAACATGTTGCCTAGTGTTTGGTTCTGAGAGAACAAGGCTGAGTGAGTTTCTTGCTCTCAATTTCGGATAAGCTTCACTAAAAGGCTTTCATGGAATTTTAAGAAGGCAGGTATGATCTGATAAAGTACTAAGATAAAAAAAAGAGATAGTTCCAAATATAAAAAGGTCTGTTGTTCATAGATGTAGGAGAGGAAATGAGAGACCTAAAGAGAGAACAGAAACTCAAGATGAGCAAGACAATGAGAAAGGGGAGTAGAGATGGAAATCCAGAACCAGAAGAATCCTATGTGCTCAGAAGTGAGACGAGGATGGCCCTGACTATACCAGTTGTCAATGTGGGTTTAGATGTCTGAAATCCCTAAGAATTTTCTAATGCCTTGTTAGTGGCACCCTACATGAATAAATTAACAAAAAATTGTAACAATTAACTGTGTGTTTGTTGCTAATAACCATAGTAAACACATCGAATTGTGAATTGAACAGTTAGTTCCCTCACACCTTTGGCATTTATATCCTCTGATATCTGTAAACAGTGGTCAAGCTGCCTCTCCTCTCTATCACTGTCTGATCAAGCTGCAGGTTTAATTACCCCTCTTCAAAACATTACTCCAGCTGGTTAAATCATTTCCTTTACTTTCTGTACCTCTAGCCAATTTGTTTATTTCTGGAAAAACTGGCACCACATTATTCTGGCTGCAGTCTCAAGGTTGCATTTACAATTAATATTTATTGAGTGCTAACTGGGTACTTGGCCCTGCATCTAGGCACTGAAAAGGATTCCAGTTGCCATTGATTTATGTAGGTATTGCCATGGCATCCAGGCAGCTGTGTTCTCCCCACTGCCTTATATTCTTACCGTTAATTTATCTCCCTCAACAGTGGGATACAGAACTTCAACACAAGAACATTTGTATTAAGAACTAAAAGCAGATATTCTTTTGCTTACCCATCAGAAGTTTCTCCCAATTCAAATATTTTTATTATAGTAAAGTAGTAAAATAGACAATATATTGTCTTAATGTTAAGAAGTTATCATGTATAATCTCAAAGTGCTTTCAACAAACATTATATGAACCTGAAAATTCCAAAAGCAAATTACCAAATTACCTTGGTCCTGCGTCCCTGTTTATATGACAATGTTGGATGAGAGAAAATATTTTCTTCAGTTTCTCCACTATGAGTGAGAACAGGCCAGGACAGGTTTGAGCAAACACAGCTTTATTTATTCACCTTGGAGTAAGGATATCAATACCTATACAGAACAGTATCCCTTAGTTCATTCTCTCCCCACCCGTTTCAGAAAAATAGCTGTATGTTCTTTCATGGCAGACACATTCTTTTATAGTGTTATCAAATACATCATTAACACTTCTAAAAAATCGTGTCCATTACCTAGAATTCTCTGGATTTTGCTCATATCTTTCATGTAAACTACAAAGCATTTCTCATTTGTCTAACATGTCCACTTGCATGAAGACATCAGAAGTGTTTTCAAGAACTGCTTATAAGAGAACTACTTCAATGGGTCTCATTTCTGTTCTTGTCTCCAAGTTTCTGGCCTGTTTTATTTTGAAGAGAAAAAAAGATACATTAACATTTTAAAGGGTAGGCAACATAGGTCAGGCTAGCCTGTCTTTGACAAGGTGAGTACCAAATTAAGTATCCAACCCTAACTATCACAACAAAGATGTTGTGGATAGAGAGGTGTCAATTATTAATTTAAAATTTTGTTTTGTATTTTTTTCCTTGTGTGTATTGCCAAGTTCCTGGGGTAAGAAATGTGAAAAAAAAAAAAAAGCCACATTTCTAAGGAAGACAAGTTAGAGAAGCAAGGCCTTAGGATAGGGACGCAGCTGGCACAAGTAAGCAGCTCAACAGAAGTTCTCAAGCTAGCCTCCCACTTAAGCAGCTTCCATCATGCCCTCTCTCCAGAAAAAGGTTTTTGCACATGCTTTGTCCTCCTGTTCTTTGCAACTACTTTTTTGACCCATAAAGTTGGGAATATTCAGGAGGAGGAGGAATTTCTGCTACAATGCAGTACATACTAAAAAACAAACAAACAATGCAGTACATACTAAAAAACAAACAAACAAAACAAGAATTCTTTGTCATGAAAATTACAGATAAAAAATAACGGTTTCACTGTGGTTGGGGATGGAGGAGAAAAGGGTGTGGCTTCAAACTCTAACCAACTTTATAACTAGAGCATGTAAAAGTATGTGTCAGAGCGGGTGATTTAGACCTCCCTGCAAAGTTGGAGATCGTCACAGTGGATGTTTAACAATGTACAAAAACAAGAGTGAAAATGCTGGCAACTTTTAATTAAAGGATAATGGACAAGGCAGATGAAAGTAAGCTTTGCACCAGAGGGTCTGTACCTGAGGGAATAGAGCAGCTGAAGAGTCAGAGCCTCATACAGTTGGGATGAAGTGGAAGCACACATTTTTAATTTTATCAAAACATGGCTTGATGGGCCTCTGCTGCCCTGCCTATGCAGCAGCTAAACTGAAGGAGAACAGAACACGCTCTCCTTTCCACTGGAAGACTGCAATTCTACCACTCTTCTAACTCCTCTTACCTGGAAAACATCTCCCCTGAACAAACATGACTTTTGCATTATCCTGATATCATTCCCTATTTGCCAATCACGGATGAGCCAATTCCTGTTACAGAGGCATACTTTGTAGCTGAATAAACTCTACAGATGTGCTTAACATCTCTGAGGATGTACTCCCAGGCCAGGGCTACTGGCACACACAGGATAAGGGAGGCAGAGAATACAGACTTTTTTTAAAACTTTTTATTACACAGTAAAGAATACAACAATACCTGAATCATACTTTAAAGATTCACAGGTTGACAGACCATACATTACAGTCCAACTAAGGAAAAAAGAATAAACAAGAAACCACAGTTCAGACATAGTAGACTTAAAAGCTCAAGAGTATGCTGACAAAAGCATGATGCCTAGACCCCACCCCCCCAGTGTTAGTCTACCATTAACTTGTGGTACATGTCTGAATTAAGTATTGCACAACAACTTTAATTTTCACAATAATGTCGCAGAACCCAAAATAATATTTTAAAAAATTACTTCAAATCTGGATTTCAACAGTCTCCAATTTTTTTCTGTCCCTTGAGGAAATCGGACATGGAGTCACTTTCTTTCCCTAGTATTCCAGACGTAGGCATGCTTTGCATAAGTAAACCAGCCTTGAAATTTTTAAATCCCCAAGACATGCACCTACACACAAAAAAAAGTTAGGAAAAAAATTTAAAAGACAGGTAGCCCTGTCACACAGTCTCATGACAGAGAAAAGAAAAAGAGTCAGAGACAGAGATAAGAGATAGAGGACGCCCTATTCCTATCAGCGACCACCATTCAGTTCTATCCAACGAAGATAAGTTTTTTAAAATGTGTTATACCTACAAATTATACTCTCACATAGCCTGTACATAAGTGACAAGCAAAAAAGGAAAGTAACAAAAGTTTTCTTTTCTTTTTCTTCTTTAGGTTATGAGGTCTGCATTGTTACCAAGAAGTGATATGGTTTGCAGCTGTATGAGCTTAACTTTTGGTATCCTGGTTCTTTTGTGCCCATTTGGTTTGACTAGACCAGTTTTTGTTAGCTACTGGTGCAATATACATGCTGTCAGAGGTAGAGTGAAACTTTTTGCCACTGAGGAGAATGTAGCAAAACAGGAGGAGAGGAAGAGGAGGAAGAGGGAAAGGAGGAAGAGGAATCAGAGATAGAGCTCAGAGTTAGGGATTTTTTTTTTTTTTTGTATTTGTTTTCACTCAGGGTGCCCTGAATTAAAAGTAATGAGACGTACTGTACTAATCCTTATTTTACACACTAGTGTTAAGAATAACAGTGCTGTTTCACATACATCACAGCTTCTAGATAAAGATGTGTGGGTATGACATACCTCATTTTTGGGATTATTTAACCCTTCGTAGCCTAGAACATATAATAGCTCTGTAAGAAAGGACTGTCCAGTGTCATAAGCAGACTAGAAAGCAGAGTGAGGTCAAAGGATTCTGGGAGCACCATGATAAAATATAACCCATTCAGAGCCTGGTTATGTGCTTTCTTTTCACTTTAAGCAAGTGTGCTGGCAGAGGGACTTCCAACGTGCAGATAGATGTATTTATTTGCTCATCAGAACTTTCTAAATTAAAAAGCCACTTGAGAAACATAACAGTACCCAAACAAAATTAAAACCATTAGATATGAAAATACAAGGGAAAAATGCTAAAAATGGTAGGTTTATGAGACTTAAAGCAAACAGATTTATGATTGCCTCTGTGCAGATACTTAAAAGCCATTTAAAACTGTATCCAAGGGCTACATTAAAACAAACAAAAAAGTTAATGGATCATTTTAGGTTTTTAAATAAATGCCTGGTGTGTGTGTGTGTGTATGTGGAGAAGTGTCTTCCCAGCCTTGAAAACTTTGGTTGTCTACACAGCCTGCAGCACTGCTGACTTTCCCTAAAGCACACCATCACTTCCTGGGCTACTATTTTTCAAAACTAACAAGTAATTCTGGTCTGGACCCTGGACAACGAAGGGTTAATGAATTCACACTATACCTTGCTGAACACATTTAACCTGCTGATCATTTGGAAAGTAGTTCTGGTGCTTTGCAAAATTCTGATTTTGGTCCATCAGATCAGTCTTTGGCTGACTTCCCTTTTTGTAAGAATACTGTATAACCTGGCATTCAGCAGTGTTAAAGCTGTCAGTCTACACCTCAGCATTTGGAGCTCTAATGATTTATCTTTTTTTTTTGTAATATTAGAAATACTTAAACAACTTTACAGCAATATGCATGCACTGTCTTTTTTAAAAGCAGGGTATCTTGTTACTTAAAAAAAAAAGTCCCAAATAATGATTTTTCCAAAAAAGAAAAAAGAAAAAAGAAAAATTCCACTACTACTCTATGCTACAGCTGAACTTGGTGAAATGGCTCTAGCATATTCAAGAAGTTTGCTTAAAAAAAAAGCATGCCTAGGGAGTCATTGTGACAGTGCAAAATACATTTATGTACATTCCCTCTTACAAAAACACCAATATGTTAGCATTCCGTGAAGCATGCTGGTTTTTAGGGGGGAAAAATCTTATAAGAGAGTGAAATAGCAGCTCCGAAAGATAGCTTTTTTCTTCTTTTCTTGAGGACAACCAAAAAAAGTCTTTTTTTTCTTTTTTTTCTTTTTTTTCTGAACTACTAGAGAAATATCATTAATACATACAGATATAAAAGCAGCATAGAAAGATACAGGTTTCTCACCAACTAGGAATAAAGAGACTAAATGTGGGCATATGGTTAAAACTACAATGCATCTTCACATTTGTCCAACACATTTACAAGAAAAACACCATTGGAAACCTCACAAGGACAGAAGTGTTTTAACACCAAGAGAACTACTAGTTTTTAATTAAAAATCCAAACAGGGTGGGATTGAAAAAATTTGGAAAGGGGCTGGAGCTGAAGCCACCATTTAAAAAAAAATATTTTTCAATATAAAATGAATGAGCTGGAATAGACCCAATGTCTAACTCTGTGGAAACTTACAAAAATGAAGAAATGTTGAAGGGCTATTTAGGGCAGCTGGCTGATGTCAGAGCTGCCAGAATGCTAATTAACTGCAGGCTGAGTCTCTTAACAGACGTGTGTGTGCGTGCGTGCATGTGTGCGTGTGAAAAGGAGCCTTTGTATTATGGCATTTTTTTTTTTGCTGCTATATTCATACATCCCTGTGCAAACATTCTTTCATTTTTCACTCTGTTGACCTGGATATTATTTCTTTTTAGAAACAGGAAAAAAAAAAACAACCCAAACATCTGTTTCTCCGTCCAATATGCTACACATTTACGTATTTGTAGTGGGTCTTCAAAGTTCAGTTAGCAACCTATGGATGCCATTCATCTTCTTGTTAAAATGTCTACTACTGTAGCCAATGCTCATGCCCTTGAGGGATTTTCTCTCTTTCTTTTTCCCATTATTGTATATCAGGAACATTGTGACTTTTAATATTAGCATTTTGCTTTCAACAGCAATTAGCAATCTCTTGGTTTGCTGTTTGGTAAAGCATCAGTTAATGAGGTCATCTAGTTTAAAATCCCAGCTACTGGAAAATAACAGGGAGGAGGTCAAATCTATCATTTCATGTTATACTCTCTGCTCTCTTTTCAGTTCTTTAAGGAAAAGATATCTTTGTTATCCACAATAAGTCATTATGACCCGTTACTGGCCCTCTGTTTTACTACCGCCTCAAGATACGGTTAGGTTATCTCTTGCTGAAGTACTGAAATAGGATAGTTCATCTATAAACACACAAACAAAAAAACAATTGAGCATCTGAGGGTGAGGAATTAATTTCATGTTGGTTGTGCTGTCTTTCCTCCGACAGTTCTGAGTTCACATCTAGCGAGGAGTTGTCTCTATGGTGGAAGGGGTCCCCGGAGTAGTAGACCTCGGGGTGGCTGCTGGTGGTGTGTCCATCGGGCTCCCAGCCCCACTGTTGGGCGTGACAGAAGAGCTGACCGCAGGCGTGTCCCCTTGCTGCTGGGCTTGCAGTGTCTGTCCACAGATGTGGTGGTGCTTTTCCCAGTCTTTGTGCTGGCAAAATGAGCCACAGTATCGGGCTGTGTTACAGCCACTGCAGGTTTCGCTTGCTTTACGACCACAATTCCAGCAACTCTAAAGGAGAAGGCAGAAGAAAGTATAAAATCTCAAATTAATACGCTGTTCAGGCCAAAGGCTGAAGATGGCCTAGGCAGTACTACCACCTTACTGTCAAAAACTGTGTGGTAAAAATAAAAAAAATTCAGGTGTGTGTGTGTGTGTGTGTGTACACTAAATACAGAGAAGATGCAGGTTTTGGTGTGATAACTGCCCAAACTTTTCTGCTAACAACTATTACAATATCTAACAAACTGGATTTTTTTTCCTTCTGTTTTTACTGTAAAAATCTCTCTTTTTAAGTTTAGTTCTCTTCATGTCTAAATTCTTTGTTCACCTATACTAACAATTTTTATATCTAAAGTTTTTCCCTAACAGCACCATGGTCAGACACAAATATATAAATCTGGGTAGATGCTTCTTCCTTCTAGATACTAACAGAAATTACAAAGGTACTACAAAAACCCTAACTTAGAATCAAAGAAACATAATAAAGGAAATAGAAGATTTTATTCCCTGCTCCATCACAAACTAGAGAGTGAGGCAAGACATTTTAACCTCTCCATGCATTTAGTTCTTTCTTCCTACTGCAATCAGTTAGTTATTCAGGGCACCTAATATGTGAACTCAAACAATCCCCTTGACTTCAACTCTCTGGAGGGCAGGGTCTTTGGTTTGTTTATTCTCTGTATATACTTTAAGCACCTAGAACAGTGCCTGGTATATAGCATGTGCTCAATAAATATGTATGAAATGACTAAATCTGACTATACCAAATTTGGCTTTGAAAAACTAGAAATACTAATACTGGGTAAATAATAAGGAATTTTATTTGCACATGATACATTCTAGCTGATGGAGTTCCTCTGCAGCTCATCTGCACCTCGGCAACTCTGAGCACTCTGAAAAGGGGAACTAAAAACTTCAATTCTAGCAAGCCCACTGCCAATGTCTAGTCCAAGTGGTGAGCAAAGCCCAAAGAAGGTTGCCTCTGAGATATAAACTTTAAAATAAATACATCATGAATCAGAGCACAATATACTAGAGACAGAAAATCACATGTATGGGATAGATTCTAGAGCAGGAAGGAGAGATGAGAGACTAAAGGTGACAGTGCCTTCAGAGGCCATTTCAGGAGGAGGTGGAACCTGAGGAAGCCAACTTTAATTGTAAAGTAGTTCCTTTGGCAAGACCAATCCTACTGTGAAATACTATATCAGGTGATCTTAGCTTTGTGCAAATATATTTTTTTCATTCTTTATCTTCCTCAGTTTTGATTATTCTTTTGCAAAACAAACTTCTGATTATAATTTGGTAACTCCATCCAGCTGACTATATGTGTGTGATGGTTGTGTCACAATTAAAATACATTTTTTTAAAGCCCTGATATAAATGAAAATTAATAATCTCTCCATTGTGTTCCCTGCATTTGACTTTCAGCACGCTGATTGTGTGGCTTAAAGAAGGCTCATGAGCCTACTAAAAATATTGCAGTGAAATGCCAGCCCATCATCCTGATATGTATGACTTTACCATTGTGCAAATCAGGCAAAGGGATTTTTAGCAGTCATCCTAACTTTGCTAAGATATAAAGAGGCTCCAAGAGTTCCCAGAGTTGGAAGCCTGTAAACCCAAGAATTCTGGTTTAAAACTTTTAAAAAGGAGTTCAGCTCTACGTTCTTATTTCTTTACTATTCAGAAATTATGGCCCAAGAGAGGGGGAAAAAACAAACAAACAAAAAACCTTAAGCTCTCAAAATCTGGTCAATGAGAGATATTTCAAGTGAACATAGCTGAGAAAATCTGTTAATGTCATAAATAAAAATAAAATTTAATTTAATAATCAGTACTAAAACGATTGTTTTTCCTATTTTAATTTAAGCAAGAAAATAACTCAAAAGGCGTGTACTTCTGATCTGAAGCTTCACTGCCATAACTAGAAGCTCTTCTCTCTCAAAATTAATTCAGTTGCATTGCATATACAAATGACCTCACAAAGATGTGAACAAATATGGGTCTGGCCCATCCTTCAGAGTAGTGAGGTATAACATGGCACGCAGAGTGAAGTTTGAGGTTTAGCCATTCAGAATAATGCCAGCTGGATCCTGGAACAAACTCAGCAAATAAGTGAAATGACTAGATTACATGAGAAAATCTCAATTAGAGAACATAGACTAAGATCCAAAATAATATTTTAAGAAAATTAAATGTGTAATCTGAGTCAAGTGGCTTTAGGAAATACCCTGGTATGAGTCCTATTCTTTGTCTGGCAGAGGCACATTTTGGCAGGCACCACAGTGGTAACTTCCCAGTATGCAATGCTGCCTTCAGATTGAAATCTAATTTAGGCAATCTTCTCAATTTAAGATGATTAAACACACAAACCACATCAGGTAATTACAGATGCATGTGTTGGGAAGTGGAAATAGGAGACGGAATGGGGACTTATTTTTTAAAGTGTTCTCAAAGATGGGAACAATTTTAAAAATAAAAAAGTGAAATTATGCCAAATATAGAAACAGATCGTAAAGCTGCTGAGAATTGAGCCTTCTTGCCAAGCATGGCTGGGTTCTGACCCAGGATCAAGGGCTCTAGCTAGTTTTATCTCTAGTCCCATTCCCAAGTTGCTTGATTCTATTCATCAACCACCTATCACTGGGATAAAACAACCTTCAGCTGTAGAAATGTACAACACATAGCAATTCAAATGACCTGGTGGGGGGAAAAATACATATTTTTTATTGCTTTTAACATTGTATTGCAATGAATATGTAAAAAATCTTAGCTCAACTACCCAACTAACAAATAACTCCAAAGTGCGCATTCCTTTTTAAAAGCTTACTATAAAAACAGACAAAGCAATTTCTATTAATATATTTCTTTTGGATGGGTCTACTGAATTTCCTATTGGCTATCTATATCTGTAAGGCTGATGATTGACCAGAGACACTCAGCCCCTCAACAGTCACATTTCTGGGAACAATGGAAGGTGCAGGATCTTGTAAGTACTCTAATCAGAATGTTTTAAGTTTCTAAGCTTTCTGCAGCTCACAAAGGTCAAAACCACAAATTGTGTATAATACCCCATGTATATCCACAAGGGCAGGGTTAAAGATGGCCAATGGTTTAATCTAACTTTACATTTTTCGATTTATGCTTTTTATATTCAGGCTAGTATTTCCTGATACTTGCTCTATTTATTTGTTTATCTATTTTACTATTTTTTTAAATAGCTGAGCTTCCTTTTTAGTCCCTGAAAGAATGACGCTTGTGACTGAGTTATCACAATAGTATAGAAGGCCCAAGAAAACCATTTCATAGCAAATTTCATTCCCAAAGCTCATGACACTTTATAATCTTCACTTTTTTGTGACAATATATTCTCTTTTGGACATAAAACATTTTATTCTCTATCTGGAAATTGGGAATTAGCCCATTGAACAAAGTTAGGCTATGACTCAGAGAAGAATATGAGGCTGAACACAATGCTCCCCTTTGCTAAGTGTACTAATACTACAGATGGAAACTAAAATGATAGATTGAAGCTCTCAAACGCCAAAGCTGCATTTCAAAGGTTATTGATACTTTGTTTCATATCACCAATTCTCTTCATCCCTATAAACAAAATTATTTCTTTCATCTTGTTATTTTAGATATACAGAAAATGGTATTTCTATCTACCAGCAAAATATCTTTCCTGATACTTACTGTTGGAAATTTTTTTTCCCAAGAAACAGAAGACTGCCTCCTGAGTTTCTCCAGGACTTAATACCTATAATCCTCCAGAAAACCCTCATATGCAAAGGATACTCAGTGAATTAAGGAGAATATTTATCATTTAAATTCTCCAAATGATAAGAACTCTATAGAAAGTAACATATTAACTTAAATTCACACTAAAGATCATATCTTACATTTGCATGTGACAATTTAAAGCCACTTTCAAATACATTTTGTATCTTGGAAAACTGAGGTTAAAAGAATAAATAACTTCTGAGTAAATGACTTGCCTAAAATCACACAGATATGAAATTACATAGCCAAAGTTTGATTGCAGTGTTTAGACTGCAAACCAAATACTTTCTAAAATGTCACATACTGTTAATTTCAGACCTTTCTTGGAACTTGTTTTGGTGGGAACATGGTTAGAAGGGCACTGAACTCCTCAAAGTGGACAGAGGTGGGACCAGCAAGTCAGAGCACCAAAGGACAAGGTACCATGGTCTGTAACGACAATGGCTTCCAATTTTGAGTGTCTTCAGACCAGCCTGGTTGGGTTTCACTTCCAACTACATTGCTTAGTGGCCTTAGAATGACAGCAAGTTACTTAACCTCTTATAGAGACAGTACCTATATAAAGCAGAAATATAACTACAGGGTTATTCAGGATTATGTCAGTGCTAAGTACAATGCCTGATGTTCAGAAGATCCTGAATAAATGGCAAAAACTAACACCATGTCCCTTTTTTTGGGCACTGGCTGGAAGAAAATGAAACTACATACAATTCTTACACAGTACAACATTTAGAATTAGAAAGCTTGTGGTCGTGTGCCTCCCTCCACAGGCACTGACAGCTACACAGAGAGAACATTAGTTTACTTCCCCTTACATTTCATTAATGACCAATTAACCTTTTCTCCTTCCTCACTGTCCTCAGATTTCCTGAAGAGTCACTGCTACTGACCATTTCCCCATCCCTTCTTTTTAAAGTCCCTTTGTTGAGATTTCCTCTAACTTTGGTTTCCAAGATAGTAAAATTCTGATTCTTACTGTATAATTTGTTCTGCTTCTGTTTGTTCATTCCTTCTAAATATTTGGCAAGGGGGAAGCTGGCATATAGAAATATCCTTCCTTTTCCACACTCTCCCTTGACAGATTTTTGTGGTTTTAACAATCAGCTGTAAGAAAACAATTCTCAAACCTATTTCTGCAGCCCTCATTTCCTTCCTGAGCTGTGGCCTCTTACTTTGAATTGCTTATCCTGTAGCTCCACTGGGTTGCTCCTTAGTCACCCAAGTTGGTATTCCCTAAATGTGGCTCTCTGGTATGGTCCATTTTAGTCACTGGCAACACTAAGGCCCAAGATTTTGTCATATTACTGGACATTCCTCTTTCTTCAGTTCCTACAACCACTCAATGCCAAACCCCATACACCTTGCTTTCATGGTCCCTCTTCCTTTCCAATCTCATGGTTATCACCCAAATTCCTTCTCTGCCCTAGTTAAAATAGCTTCTTAATTTTTTTTAATCTTATATATACACACTGCTCATTTGTAAGATGACTTGTTTATAAGACACTTCTACTCATCTTATTTGCACCTCTTAACCACCTTGCAAAGTGAGTCACATAAATATTATCCCAGTTTTACAGATGAGAAAACCAAAGTTCCAAGAGGTGAATCACTCAAGATTATTCCAGGCCCAGAGCTCCATTCACCGTACCATTAACATCTAGAGATTCAAACATTTGGCATTTTAATAATAAAACTAACAAACAAAATCTTATTTTACCACAGGGTCACAGCTCATGCTCTGGGAGGTCCAAACTATTCTGAGGATCAACTGGTCTGATCAGTTTTTAAGGGCCATGCTTTGAGTATGGAGTGGAGTAACTGTGTGGTAGCTGCATTCTAGAGAGTCCACTCAGGTGGCATTTCCACAGTTTGGGCCATAGTGCACAGGTTTCACTGAGAATGGTTCCAACTAATTCTCAAAGGAATAATCAAGATGAATCACTCAGACTGACATGCTTACATTATCAAGGCTTAGCAGGTTCTGGAAATATAAAGTTCTTGGATACAACTGATGTTTCTGCTTAAGTGCCACAAAACTACCCAACTTTGATAATACACTGTTCAGTTCTGCATGTATGAAGGACTAATGAATAAAGGTTAATTTAATCTGGGGGAAATATCACTTTGATGGCTTAAAACTCAAAACTATCAGAACAGTCCAGTTATTTATTATCGGTTCTATGCTCATTTCCAGTCACTTGCTTTGATCACCCAAGCTAAAATAAGTTATGGATTTTAAAGAAGAGCTGTTGCAGGCTCTTTTGAAATAGGCTCAATATGACAGTATTCATTGGAAAGAAACAGTAAACAAAAAAAGAACTATATACGTATAAGAACCAGAAATAATAAGGGGAGGGAGGGACAGTTTCAGATGGCTGGATCTGGCAAATTTCTTTTGATATATACCAATGTTGGCATTACATTTTAGTGAGATATGTAATACACTATAAAAAAGAAAAACTACAGAAAATATATTGCTAGATGTCTGACTAAAGTTCAGCATTGTTCTGTTATAATAATGATTATTAGTCTATAAACCCAAGTGAAGTCAGAGAATAAGGTGGAAATAATCTGAAGGAAATCTGATTAGGAAATAGATCCACTGGTACACAATCAGAAAAAAAAAATCTGCTATTACTGTGTGGCTACCTAGAATGTGGCCTGAGAGGCCAGCAGCCTGGGCTGAGGTCCAGCTTATTATACTACTGCAAGACCCTGAGCAAAGGCCTAAGCTCCTAAGATTCAGTTTCCCGCAACTGCAAAATGAAGATAACAGCACTATCTACTCCATCTGAACTCCAAGGAAGAGTAAATGAGTGAAAGTATAGAAAGCACTTTCTACCACCTGGTACAGAGTTAAACATTCATTGTAGGTCTTGTTTTACTTCAGGCAAAACAAACGATGCCACCCCGCAATAACTGTGCCCAGCATGGCTCCCATTTGCCTGGGCTAGCCTGGTTTATAGGACTGCTCTGTAAAGAACAGCCTCTTTTACTCTGAAAAGTGTCCCTGTTTGGCTGATAAATTACATGCCCGCCCCCCCAAATAATACCTGTGTGTTATTCATTCCTGACTCTGCACTTTCTTCCTGCTGTTTTTCCCATTAAATATTTACAACTCTTCTTTCCTCCATTCTTTTCTCCACTCTAGAACTCCATTCTTTACAGTTGACCTTTCAGAACCACTTGTTTTTCTAAGTAAAATGGGCATTATTAGATCTACTGGACACATATGGAAACAAAGGCAGAAAGAGGAAGACTAAATTCAGAAATGACAGAGAGAGGTCATGGGCATCTGTACTTAATACAAGTAGATCAGAAGAAACACATGAACAGCCACCCCAGGCCTAGAATTCTGGTCTGCTGATTCTGAAGTTTAGGTTGTTTCTTAAAGTCTCCCTGAAGAGGAAAGAAAGAATAATAGTTTGTGTATATTATCTACATATGTATTTTTATAAACTTTGAATTTAAAGAACATATATGATCTAGGTAAGAGGTGAGTATATGCCTACAAGAGGTGGCTTGAAATAAGAAAGAGAAAAGGAAAAATAATGTTTTAGTCAGAAAACTTCCTTGAAACTTATGATGAAAGACTGTGGGAGAAAAGAGCAGATAATTTTGCCTTCCATTAGAGCTCTCAAAACATGTTAAACTAAAATGTCAATGAAAAAAAGAATTCTACACCCTTTAGACAAGCAAATAAACATTTCATACCTTAAGAAGAAATGGAGGCTGATAGGAGTGAAATGAATCACCTAAGGCCCCCCATTGTGGAGCCAGAATTCAGGTCCATGGGTCTTTCTAGATCCTTTCTGCCATACCCATCTTTCTCTGAGCTTTGATAGCAAAAGATGGTTTAATCGGCACTGAACATGGCCTTTAAGTGGTATGACCATAGTTTTATCATCAAAACTAGGACACCTGAAAATGAAAGGGGACACTTTTCATAATTATATGGGAACAACAGGGGTAACCTGGGATTGTCCCACTCAAACTCGGGTGTATGGTCACCTTGGACCCTACCTTTATATATTAGAGTGTTCTATCCTGATTTTCACATTACAGCATGAGCTATTTAAGTCTTTGTGCTCTTCCCAATCTACAGAGGAGATTTGTCTAGTTGGATTAAATAATCAATTTGAACTCTTTTAAATGTTGTAACTCATGTTGTTTATGCATTAAAAAAATGAAGAGAGGTCACTCCTTCACCACCTATACACATAAGTTTCTGATGGTTGCTCAAGTAAGATCACCTGATAGATATACCCCAAACCCTGCATGCCTACTGAAAACCCACAGCTCCTTCTTCTTCCTTGATAGCTAACTGATCCTCAAATCCTGCTCATTCTATATCATGGCTATCCAGCCAGAGCATCCAATGTTTTCCATCCCCTGCGCTACTACCAATCATCTTCATGCAACCATCTTCCTCCTTATCTTTTTCATGAAACATATTGGTCCCTCCTTTTGGCTTCCTCTAATCTCTCTTCACACTACAGCCTGAGTGATTTTACAAAACACTCATCAGCCACATAGACATCCTGCTTTCAAAGCCTAGCAAAGCTTCTCTTCCCATCTTTCTACACAGAGACACTGACATGCCCACTGCCAAGGAAACAGTGATGAGGCAAAGGGTGGCATGGGTGGACTAGAAGGTAGCTGCTGACCAGTTCCTGATTATCCTTATGTATCAGATGAAGCAAAACTTTCCCAGAAGCCTTCACACTAAACTCTATTAAGACTTATAATTTACTGATTTGACTCCTTTTATGAATTATAGTAAACATCAAGGCAGGGACCACTGTAATTTCAGTATCCAGCATTGGCCTGACATAGAATAAAAGCTCAAGAATTTGTTATTGAAAGAAAAAAATGAATAAACAGATGTCAGTAATTTACAGTTACATGCATCAAGTAACAAACTTCTCTAGGCAGGTGGCAAACATGATTTTTTAAAGAATAACCATTAATTTCTGGATATAGTTTTAAAATCAATGGATTCTACATTTAATGGGAATTTTTTTTTCAATTACTAAGATGGCCAGATCTTTTAAAAATTTTCTTAGAGAACAAAAAATTCATAAAATTTCTAAAGCACAATGCTTTGCAGGTCTTATTTAGAACTGAATGCTTAAAATTCAAGAAAACCTCCTGAATATATAAACATAGAAGAGTATTCTGAGAAGAACCTGCATTGTCTTCTTTGTAGATGAACTGGGCCATACAGTCCTGACCTAACAGATTTCCTCACCCTTGGGCCAACCATATCAGGGCTAGAAGAGGAGCTCCATCCTGGCCCAAAGAAGCCAGAGCTGTTCTGGCTCTAGAAAGAGCCATTTGCAAGGATCACTGCTGGGGTGGCTTTTATTAGATCATTTTTATTAAAAGGTGTATCTTCTTCAGTACAAAGAAATAACAATGCATAGAAAAACAGTAGGTTCAATTCAAAGTTGTGTCCTCAGCCTTAAATAAAAAGTAAAAATTCCTGAGGTGGAGAAAAAGTATTTACCTACAAAATTCAAGCTAACAATTGGGCAAAAGGTACAGATGAACTTAAACCTACCACTAGGCACATAGATTGTTCTGGGATATTGTCATTCCTTGAGAAAACTAGCAACATTAATTTAGGGCTAAAATATTAATCTTTTATTTCTGTGTCAAGTCTTTGGTCAAACAGCTTTTATAGTGTGTGTGTGTACTTATATGCAAGTCTGGAGGAGTCTCAACTTCATTCAAATGAACTCTCTCTTCCATCTTTTGCTCTCCTCTCTCAGGAAAATATCTACATTACTTTTGAAGAAGAGGCTTAATCCTTTTAGAGATCAATTCCTCTTGCCACACCATCACCTTAAAAAGTAGCTTTGCAATTAAAAGAGAAGAAATGTAGAAAAGTAAACTTGCCTTTCTTTATCTGCATCTTCAAATTATCGTAATGATCCTTATAAAAAGATCCTTCTTTCATTGTTATGGAACAACATGAAGACTGGCAGCATGCTGTAAATTCCAGTTTAGATTCTGCCATTTTGGAGCTGTGTTAACTCTAACCAGGTGACTTTCCTCATGGCTAAAATTATCATGTCTCAAGGTTCTAGCCACTATATAATGATGCACTCATCTTCACATCACAAGGAAGACCAAAGTATTTAGAGATTTAGTGGCTTTTTCAAAATCACATAATTGTGATAGATGAACAAGGAATTAAATTTGGCCCTCTGAATTCTACAGTCTTCTTTCTAGCATAATTTGCTTTAAAATCTTTGAGAAAGTCACTGAAGACAAAGAGTAGTGCTATATTAAAAAACAGTTTCCCAAGGGACCCCAAAAGAAAAACAAAAATAAAAACAATTACAGTAGATTATCACTCATACCTACATTTTTCATCCTATCTACTACTTACTATAGCTATTTGATACACCATGCTTTTATAATACTGAATACTAGGGTCAAGATCATATGTTTTTCTGGTTAGGTTTTATGAAAAAAGATAAAAAAAAGCTTATAGTGAAGGAATTAAAGCATATCACTGATGAATATAAAGAATTGATTCTCAGTTTATTCCTAGACATTTATTCAGAATTTAGTGACCTACAAAATACTTAACATAAATAACAGCCCTAAAACATTCATGTGAAAGTGATAATATTTTAATGATGGGAACAACTGTGCTTCACAGTATTACTAACATGAGTAGAGCAGGGCAAATTCTCTCCAAAAGATGCTAATAAATTTTTAAAGTAAGAAACAAGGTCTTTAAATATTCTGGCCATAAGATGCTAATAAAATTGAATTTATGTCTAGTTTAATTCAACAATGGAAAAGTCAGCAGTTAAAATGTAGATAAACTTCCCTTTGTCCCTCTTTTCCCAAGAAACTTTCAAATGTCGAAAACCTATTCCTTTTGTCCTCTTGATAATCATCTGCTACACATTAAATAGAAACTGGGCATAGTGATTCCCACAAAATCTTTCATCTAAAAAGAAGCCTGGTACAAATTAAATTCTTACTCTCCCTCACAAATTATAGATATGTATTGTAGTAGACCATTGATTTATCAGTTCATGGTTTTGCTAGTTCAGCTAATTACAGACTTTATGTAAAGGTACTTTGGGCCTGGGGATCGTGGTGCTGGATTAATGCAGAACAGTGCCGTGTTGCTCTTACAGATGCTCTTGACTTACAGACTCTATTTTAAAAAGCATTCTGTTAGATGTTGTGTTTTAGTTACTTCCCAGATCTTTGAGCCATTTAGTGTGTGTGTGTGTGTGTGTGTGTGTGTGTGTGTGTGTGTGTGTGTGTGTATTTACTGGAAAAATACTAAATAATACTGACTCTGGCAGTGATGTTATATTATGATATGATCATCACACTGGTTATTACAAATAATGTGGAAATACTGACTATGCAGAAAATATCTTAGAAATGTTTAATTGATGCAAATATTGTTTTAGCACTGGATTTTAGGACCCATAGTTAAGGAAATGACTTTGATTGCAAGCATGCAATATGTTTTTGGAGAGAGCAAGCTTACACAGGGTATCTCTATTAAACCCTTTCTATTAGAAGGAAACGACACATATGTTAATACACACAGCTGAGTTCTGAGTCTCCAAATAGTGCTAGGTAGACATAAGAATTTCACTTTAATCTGTTACCCCCCCAAATATATTAAAAACCTTTTTTGGGGACAGACTTGTTCTAGGTCTTTAATAAAGACAAAATTTAATCAGCTCTTGATCAATTCCAGAAATACCAGGACTCCCCAAATTATTCCAATTATCCCCTTATGATTTGTTTGTCTACGTCCAATATCTACTTTTATTTGTGATCTCTTGGATCAAAAACTAGCAACGTAATTAGTGGAAGCTATTTTCTGTTCTTGGAAGCTCCCACCCGGGCCTCACCTCACTGGAATCCTCCTGCTGATTAATGACAGCGAGCGCATCTTCTGCTGCCTGCCGCTTGGCCTCTGCAACCGTGCGCTCCATCTTGGCACGCTCTGTCGTGATCATGTCATGGGCTTTCCTTTCGGCTTCAGACACGGCCTTTTGCAGCTCAGTCATCGCCTGGCGCTTCACCTCGTTAACGGCCTCCTCTATACCAGGCAGACCAAACCGGACGAGAGAACATTTCTCTGTTAGTTTATGTAGGCCCTTGGATACTGATCGCTGTTAAATATAATTCTATAGAATAAGCATGACTCCCATCCCAGTTATTGGGCAGTTCTGTCTAAAAAAAACACAAATTTCGAAAATTCATTTAGGAAAACAAAGAGTGGAACTTTTTCTTTAACTTGAACTTCTGGAAATATTTTTAAACTACAACTATATCATTACAACTTTTCTACTACAACTAGTGCCCCCAGAAAGGATCATGAAACCAAACTAAGTAGTTAAAGGACAAAAACAACCACAAGAAACCTGTCTAGATACTTCAGACACAAAATGAAGGTGGTTTGCCACAATGTTACAGGTTAATATTAATATAGGAAATACATGGGTAAAATTTTCAGAAAAGAGAGAAAATATATTTTCACAAACATATAAGTGCAAACAATTATTTTACTGACAAAAAGAACAGTGAAAAGGTAATTCATATAGCAATATGTTAATGCAGACTTTTTAAAGAAAATCGATGATGACACAGATGAGTCAGCTTTTTTCTTAAATCATTTCCAGAGTAATGTGGATATTGCCTTTATAGACTAAATAACAGGGATTTTTAAAAATCATTTGCTCATTTCCAAATTTTAAGCTGTTGTTCATCTACTTAATCAAGTTCGTACATCGTTTCCCACAACCAGCTGTTGCACTGGACAAATATAACTGAATCATACCACAAGCCAAAACAATCAGGCCCAACTACAAACCTGCAAGGTGACAAATTAGCTCTTTATTTTTGGTAGTGGAAAGGGTGCAAAGATTTGACTAATGTACAACATAAAATTGACAACTAAAACAAGTAATTTCCACTATAAAAATTAATTGTTCTAATTAATAAAGGAAAATATCCTCCCCCTGAATTAGTTTATATAATTTTCATCTTTATTCAAAGCAAAATAACAATGATAAATTGAAAATTTAATAAGCAGTAATTATTAACTTGGCAAACCTAGTACCAATTAACACTCTATTATAACTAATTATGACATGTTTCATTCAAGTGTTTGCGCCTAATGTTCACTCACTTAAAAAGCACCTTAATTAAATGTTCTGTTTAATTAAAAACATAGATTCCTAATAAAAACATTTTACTGTAGATTAAAAATGTAAGAGATGCAAATACTCTTAAATTTCTATGGTTTATTTTTCACATTTATAGTTTATGACTTGAGGTTCACCAAAAATCTTTCACTAGTATTAATTGTCATGACTTTTGTGGCCTCCATTTTAGCAGCATCATTTAAATTTACTCATTTGCGGTTACTGTCTGATAGATCTTATAAATTAAAATATAAGGGAAAGAACCAGACTGGAAATATTAACTAAAATACGTTAAGAATGTTTGTTGCTTTAAGATATGTATTTAAACCCTGGATAGAAATAGTGTATTACACAGAGCTTTTAGCACCTTCTTCACCAGATGAAAAGATGCCTTTATTACCCTATCATAAATAGCTTAGGGGACCAGGGAAGTACTGCCCTAACTGTACAGCCAAGGTCTAATTTAGTTTGAATATTCAAGGTGAATTAAAATTCTATCTAAGTAGTAATACAGGACAATAATTTTTGCTTATCATCAAAGCTGTAGCTTGATAAATTATATATGCAAATCAGGCAATTTATATTTAAATTATGCATTCCTATTCTAATCCCAGAGGCATATACAGATCAGCAAAGAGAATTGGTAGGACATTTGCAAGGTGCTTGAATATTTATTACCAACTGCAAACATTCACTGATTGTTAGAAAAAGAAGCATACTGAAGAAAACATTCAGCTGCAATTTAAAAACCATCTTTATGTTAGATTTTTCCTAATTTTATAAAGACCTTTACTGACTTGAGTATATTTTGTTACCTTTGCTGCTGCTTTTACTACTTTGAGGGGAAAATTCATGTGCCTTTCAACATTTGTTAAAATTTCAAATATTTTAAAAGTATCCTGTTATATTATTATATGGTATTATTGGGGCAACATAAAAAAGTTAAATAAAGTCTGTAGATTAAGTAATAGTGTTCTAGCAATGTTAATGTCCTCATTTTGTAACTACTGTGGTTATATAAGAGAATGTTTTTTTTCTCAGAAAATACTAAGATGTTTGGGGTAAACAGAAATCACATCTACAACTTACTCTCGAATGTTTGGGAAAAAAATATGATGCAGAACAGAAAAAAAGGGAGGAAGGAGAATGGAAGAGAGAGAGAAGATATTAAAGCAAATACAGTAAAAAAAACTGGGTGAAAGGTACAAGGGAAATTTTTATACCTTTTTTGTAACTTTTCTGCAAGTTTGAAATCATTTAAAAATAAAATTATTTTAAAATATTATATGTACTTTGAAACACAGGATATGCTTTTTGCAATTATAATTTTCTATTAAAAGTTATGTACTGGTTATACTCTACACTTGACATTTTTAAAATGATTTAAACTTTATTTTATTATCTTTTGCAACAAAGATAATATATAATATTTTTTATTGCAAAGGCATACCTTTGGAAAAAAGTTTCAAATTGTAATAAGTGAATGCAGATGTCACTCTTCCCTTCATGTTTTCATTATGTTGGATGCCATGACACTGCTAACACTAGAAATGTCTTTTAAGGGGCATTTAAAGATAAGTATAAGCAGTTATTCAAAATTTCCAGTGAAACTGTTGTCTAGACTTTGGAAATTTAATATACTTCTTAAATTTAGCATCCATCCACAGAAAACTATTCTCAAATTTTTTCTATGCAACTGAGGGATGTCACTCTGAGAAGACTACAGATTTCATTAACACCACAACCAACTCATATTTTAGATTGAAGACCTAGTATACATAATAGGCACATCTAAAAATTATTCCAAACATTTACTTGAGTCTTCTTAGAGAATGTATGGACATAACAGAAATAAGTATTGATCTTCCTCTACTCTTGAAATTCTTACAACATAAAATACACCCAGAATCAGTTACAGAAACCCACAAAACAGACAATGAAGAAAATTAATAGTGGACTCAGTAGATTACAACATGTCAAGTTAAAAAAAAAATGATTAAGTGGAAAACATATAGTGCAGTTTTGAATCTGCTTCTAATTGCTTACCACGTATGGTAGGACTTCCTTTGTGCATAGCTATTCAAGTTGACTTTCCAACAAAGGTGGTACAATCAGAAAACCTGCTCTCACTTAATAGTAGACAACAAAGAACTGAGCAGATAACAGCACAGAGGAATTTTAATTACACAACACTTTACTGTCAATTTTTCTTTATGAACTATAAAGAATTTAACCTGAATACATATAAATAAGGAAAATGCAGAGAAGGCGCTGTTCCTCAACATAAAAAATCATCCTTCTACTATCTAAAATGAGAATTCTTTGTACCTCCTTTGTGAATAAGTTGTGCTTATACTTTAAAAATGAGAGAAAAAATGTTAAAAAAAAAAAAAGGCGTAGCAATTCTTTTTCCAGGTAGGTGGCACCCAGCACATTTTAACAACTTAGGAGTGTCCCATGACTATTACCTACATAGCAAATCTTAGAGGTGATACTATAAATCTTGGAAGACTATACAGATTAGCAACATATAAGTCAACATACATATTTAACGTTTAACTTTTAAGATGAATGGATCTATCTGATTTTCATTTTAGACATGTAAGAGAACTTTCTGGTTCTCAATTTAAGTTGCTAAGCATGGAATACTATCAAATTTTAAAACTCCTTATTGCTCTTATGATAGGTATTTCTTAGAAAACTCTATAAAAACATTTGGATAAGAGCCAAGTGACCAGAGAGTCAGCAAGTTGCAAAGAACTATCGACACTGCTGAGTCAAATCAAAATCCAAAAGAGAAATCTTTTGTAGAAAACAAAAAAACCTTTCCCTTGACTCTTGCTCCTTGATTAGGGTTCCTAATCCGATACTCATCTATCACGAGCAGAAATAGCATTTTTCAGTTTCTCAGCTCAGAAAAAAACTATTGTAACAATTGTAGTTCGAGCAGCTCAAAACTACACATGTATTTGTCATGTCATCTTTAATTCTTGAAATAAGTTAATACTTTATCTCCTGAGATGGCTTTTATAAGGTTTTTGCTCAATTTCTATAGCGCTGATGTTTCACCAAGATTTTGCCAGATCTGAATGTCTTTAAGCTCAATTAAGTCATTAGAAACTTTAAATCTACTTCAAAATGTAGAGCAATATCTCTAAATGAAAATCAAATAGTGCAAATGGAAAAAAAATAGAAGTTTAGCACTTTTGTCTTTAAACTTTAAAAATAATTTAGCTCTGATTATTAAATATTTGGAAGATCAATTTTAAAAATTGGTTATACCCATAAAATTTCTGAATGCCTCAACAAGTCAATTAAATTTGATGTAGTTTTTAAAAACTTAGGAATTCAGAGAAAATGATTAAAGTATGCAATTTAATTTCTAAAACACCAGATTTCTTTAAAAAAAAAATGCATGCAATAAAACCATTATAGTCCGTGAAAAACAGGTTTATGATGGAAACATTGCCATCCTCTCAATTTTAATAGCACAAGCAGATGCTACTAAAATAAAAACTATTTCATGTTCTAATCAGACCTGGTTTAAGAATATTAATCAGGATTTTTACATTTGTTGGGGGGGGGTATTGTATTGTTTTGTTGTTGTTGTTAGCAGTAGTCCTTTCTTGTCATTCTTCACATTATGTCATTTAACAACTGCACACAGCTGCCAGAACATTAAACTTGTGTTTTGTAACAATTCTTACCAGCTTTCTTCCAGATCTCCTCTGGCACGTATCCAGAAGCAGGCCTGTGAAGGAATTCCCGATGTGCATCTATGAGAAGGATAAAAAGTGATGGAGCAGAAGAAAGCACATGAGCACTGTTCTGTCACTACACCAGCTAGAAGAAAGCTATGCCCATTCTCTTGGCTTCTTTTCAAAAGCACAATTTTAAAAGGCTAAGCATTTTACTTCTAAAAAATAAAAATAGCAATACTGGTCATCAGAGCTCAAGGAAAACAGGTTATTGGTCTAAATGCCTTTACGATCAAAGCTGAAGCAATTTTAATGATTTCACTATACTATATGATGTTTGTGAACACTTCCTAGCATGTGTCACCACTATGGGAATTTCTATGGGTATAATTTATTTAAAGAAAATAAATTGTATTGGTAGTTTTCCTTTTGAGAGTCAAATTGGTATTTAAAAAAAATTAAATGTTAAGGTAAGATAATTTCACATAGCTCAAATTCTACCCCTTTCAATAAATAGTGAGCCTTACTGTGTGGCTAACCAGTTCTCACAATTACTTCTTTAAAATATAGTTTAGTATTAAATGTTTTCACACAAATGAAATCATATGGATTTGACATGGGTGGAAGAAAGAAAGAATCATTGGAATGAATTTACATACTTCAGTTGCCCAAACAGAATTAGTACATGCTTTCCAACAAAGAAAATGAAGTTCCACTTTAAATGAAACTATGACTTATTATTCTTGTCAAATTTCAAAAGTTTGAGAAAACAGATAACATGATAAAGTTGACATAAGAATGCTACCCTCCAAATCACATGTTCATTAAAATGACATAAAACCTTTTCTTTTTATTATATATGCATGAAAGTAAATTTCAAGTGTAAACAGTTCTCAAAGCTAAAGTATGCATATATGTCTTACGTATGGGCTTTTCAATGAAAGCATATGGATTTAGAAGTCCTGAGGAAGGAAAAATCATTTTAACTTTTATAAATACAAGTTGTTCAATCCTGATAAATTTCAAGTAACTAAACTTTTCTCTATATGTATATATGAAGTAGCAGACTGTGTTTTTAAAATAATACTTTATCTAATGGCATGTTGAGAGTCAAAAGTCAGTCCAGTTTTGCATATTTTGTTAAGCTACAAAATATTAAAAATACAGAGAACCATAATTTAGCTCAGTATATATCATTTTACATTTGAATACCTCAAGTACATTTGAATATTTTGAATCCTGTAAGGAACATAGATTATCAGTTGACCAGAATACAAGATTTCTCCAACTATTCTGATTAGAAAAGGCTTATTATACTTTGGTGAACGGTATATGAAAACTCTCTGTACTATCTTTGTAATGTTTCTCTAAATCTAAAATTATTCCAAATATAAAAAGTTTATTTTTTAAACTTAGCATTATAATTTTACGACTACTTGATAATTGGATGGACTGGAAATACCCATGCATTCTCATGTGCACATTCATTTCTATAAAGTAAATGACAAAAACCAAAATGTTTTTATTTAAGTACTTTTCATTCATAAAACATAGAAAGCTAGATAAAACTGTTTGGTGCATATATGACTTCAAGGAAATGTGAAATAGCTAATTAAATTTGTCAAAATTATCTTCGATACCACTGTAACTATTTTCAGAAGTATAATCAAGTTCACATTTAGCCATATAACACAGTAAAACAGAGAGATTTACTTATGACAACTTTTAAAGACAACTTTTTAGGAAAAGACTTTGGCTTAAGAATAGTTTATTGGGTAAGAATAGATTTGTAAAGCTTGAATACACACAGAAAGAAAAACATGCCTTCTTCAAAGTAGCTACAAAAAAAACGTTCTTTATCTCTCTCTCTCTCTCTCTCTCTCTCTCTCTCTCTCTCTCTCTCTCTATATATATATATATATATATATATATATATATATATATATATATATATACACACACATGATTGGCCATATATATATATATATATATATATGCCCAATCATTTTATAGGGGACAGGAAAGGTGATGTTAAGGTATCCAATGTCTATGCTTGAAAGGTACCAATTACCAACTCCAGGCTGCATAGGCAGAAGGGAGTTCTAGGGTCTAGTGAAGTTGAATCTTGGCTTTGCCATATTTACTAGCCATATGACATTAAGTAAGTTAGTTTCTACATGTCTCAGTCACCACATCTGTAACATAGGGACGATAGTACTACATTTGAGAGCACTGCTGTGAGAAATGAATGAGGTACTGTTACATGCTTGGCATGGCACATTCTAAACTCTCATTAGACGTTAGTTGCTATTACCATCACTATTATTATTTAGTAGGTTGTCCCACAAGAATAAATATATACTTATTTTCTTATAAATAATGTGAAAAGAGAATCTTAAAGTTTTTTTTTTCTCCCAGCACTTAAATCTAAATATCACAAAACTTAAAAGAAAATAAAACCACTGAAGAGGTTTAGATTAAGCAATATACACCAGTACTTTTTTATTCCCTAAGTATATGTCACTTGAGGATAGTTGTTATTTTATAGTTAGTAATTCATTATCTTAGTCCTTGGTACAAAGTCTTCAAATTTCTTAGGTGAGAACATTTAGAAATTTTATTCAAACATGTTTATAACCCCTAAATTTACTCAAAGGTAATGTATATGGCTCAAATCATCCAACCACCTCCCCACGTGCTGTGCTGTAGGGACTGTGAAGGTCTATACATCACACACAAGAAAGCTGTGCAGGGTACCACCTCCCTGGCTACATCTCCTGAAAACTCTCAGTGACACAGACTGAAACTCTACCTAACCTAGAAAACGAATAGAAATTCCAAAGCCAATCAAGCAAAAGTTTTATTAATCCTTTCCTTCTTTCTAAAATATTCTTTTTCAAACAGCAGCAGCATCTGAAGGCAAATAAATTATTTTTAATAAAATACACATATTCATATATATATATATATATATATATATATATATATATATATATATATATATACACTTTACAATATCCTCTCCAGTTCTAAGTTAGTATGTCCTAGCTATATTATATATCAGGTCTACCAAAGGAAATAATGGAGTAATGAATAATAGATATATCCTCAGAATCTATTTTGATACACTGATGAATACTATAATACAGGGATCTCCAATTCCCTGGTTGTGGACCAATAACAGTCAGTGACTTGTTAGAAACTGGGCTACACAGCAGGAGGGGAGGCTGTGAGCAAGTGAAGCTTCCTCTACATTTTCAGCTGCTCCCCAGCACTAGTATCACCACTCCAGCTCTACCTCAGATCATTAGGCATTAGACTCTCATAGGAGCACCGGTGCCTGGTGCCTAAAAGCTTGGGGCTGCTGCCATAACAGCTACAGAAACCAAAGGACTAATAAATTTAATATTTCTCTTCTGATTAGCAGCAGTAACAGAATCTATATAAGCAAAATTGGGTTAAAAAAATCCTCAAGTTGATCAATATTACAAGAGACAACTTCTCTCTTAGGACTTTCTTATTTTAGAATATTGGCTAATCTAGACAAACCTATGAAAAAGACTTTAAGTTTCAGAGGCTCAGATTCTAAAAAAAGCTAATGTTTAACTATTACCCTTGACCACCTATAAAATATTGCTATAAAATGGATAGTTTATGAAAATGTACTGGTAGAAACAAAGACAAAAGAGACTATGAGATGATTTATAATGTGAAACACATACATCTGTATCTATAGAAAGATGGAAAAATTATAGAAAAGTCCTTCTAAAGTTTTGCTTGCTTTGTGATGCAAATTGCCTGGGGACAAGAGAAGAAGAGGAGGAGAGCCTCCAGATGACTACACAAATTTATAAAGAGAGGAGATCCAGTCAAAGTGGGAGAATATGTTAAAAGAAATATGAAAGAACGGAAAGAGCAATAGATGATGCATGAAGGAGATGGAGGATGCCATACACGTAGGACAGAATGGAGACCATCGGATACTAGATGCAGCAAGGTCCACTATCCATATACATGAAGGGATGATTTGATAGCCTTTGGAGAACTAACGTGACCTTACAAGACCCAGGAGAGCAATGCTCAAAGCTTGGCTGCACCTAGGTATGTATGGCCTTCATCCTGTAGTGGGCAGAATGAGGCTGTGATTCTGTCATCTACTACACAACCATCAAGAGACAGGAAGAGTTAAGAAAGGCCATCTTTACAAATGTTACTTATTTCTGTTTCTACGGATAATAAGTTCAGAAATTTCAATATTATGTTTCAGAACCCAAACCCAAACCCAACTTAGAAGCCAGCAACTACAATAGGATTTCCATCTTTAACAATACAAACAATGATCCAGGATGCAGTCATCTTTTATTTTTAAAAGATAGATATATTTAATCAATAGTCACATTATTTTTAACACAGTATACTTAAATACACTAGGCACTTCACTTTGCATTAGGAACTCAGGTGAATAGTCTCAAAATGAATTTCTGAAGTGATTTAAAAGAATCGACACAAATGTATAAAACTCTAAATACTTAAAAGCAGACATACTCTGAAGAACTTGTTTTTGGTTTTTATAACCTGATATAAGTTGAATAGTATATTTCTTTGGTTGGGAGTAAACTATTTTTCTATATCCTTGAGTTGTGAATTAAAGTTCCAAAGGTACAAAAGATTTACTGTATTTAAGACAAAATTCTCCTTTTTTAGTTTTTCTATTAAATAAAATTACTGCCTAAAAATTACTAAAACTTACTCCCCGGAATAATTTTTTGATAAAAATATACCTACTATAATTTCATTGTGTTGGGTGCCAAGCAAAAATAGTAGTTTCATGTACCACTGTTCTTTAAAGTTCCTTTTGAGATTGCATGTTAGAAATAATAATAATAATAGCAATCACTTATATCACATCTACTATGTGCCAGGAACTGTCTGATATGCTTTATACCTATTAATTTATTTTATATAGAAAAATTCATGAGATATGTATTATTATCCCCATTTTATAGATCAGAAAACTGAGGAAGAGTTCATTGCCAAAGACCACAAAACTAGTAATGAGAAGAACCAGGGATTCAAATCCAAACACTTCTGCTCAGAATCTGTGCTTTTAACTTTCATGCTAGATTTCCTGAGCATTTAGACAGTCCTAAGAAATTCTATAATTCAATCATATGACAATCACAAAGCTTACCAGCCAGAGAAATTTTAAAATACTAATTCATTTGACCAATCTACCTGAGGCAGGCGGTCGTGTTAATTCAACAAATTTATAAATTTCTAAGCTTTTTATGAACAATTAACTTGATTTTTTATTCCATTAAAAAAAAACATTTTCTTATGTTTTTCTTTTGGCAACATCTAAAAACCTTTACCAAAATGTACTGATATTTTCTAAATTTCAGATTCTATCATGGCAATATTCAAACATCCAAAAAATAAAAATAAAAAAAACAAGGGGAAAATATATGATATTTCAATTTTATGCTTCAGCCTCTAACATTTATCTCTTAAAACCATCATTAGAGAATTTTCTTAACTCTCTCTAATGATACACAAGACAAGAAACAGAGAGAACACAAATAAAAGATGAATTATAGAAAAATTCTAGAATAGTTTAAAAGCAGAAAAAGGAAAGTAATTTTAAGGAACTAAAATGTCGGAAACCAAGAGAGTGATGTGAGCAGTATACAAAGAGAAAAGGAAATGGAAACAAAGGAGGATAAAGAAGGACCCAGATAAGACTCCGAGAGCACATCAAGTGCTAACTAGCAGCTACCTACCTAGATGTATAAAAGTAATTCTACTTAACTGATCAAATGTCAATTCCGATGGCATTAACTTGCTCTTCAGTGACGTACACAATAAAACAAAACTTCAATGTATAAATAAGTCATACTTTGAAAAAAAATTGGTTAAAAATTATCTTTCTCGTTTTATTGACTTGGATGTTTGGAGTTTTTCCTAGAAAGCAAGTGACTAATGATAATGATGATAATGATGATGATGATGATGATGATGATGATGATGTCGATGTCTATAATTTCAAAAATAAATCTATTATTTTGAAAATCTTCTAAGATATTAACCTATTTTTGATTTAAAGAGTTGAAATAACAACATAACTTCAGTATTTTACTCAATTTTAAAAATTTTAAGAGGCTATTCAAAATAGTCTTTATTTAAAATCTGAGAAAACTCCCAAAATTCACTTAGGAACAGATTAATCATGTTATTTTACTAATCCCTCACACTGCCTTAATACTATGGAAATATTTCAAAAGTGAGAATGGGAATAAGTTTAACAAGTAAAACAGAACAGTTGGGAAGGTTACATTCTCCTCTGCACAGTCCCCAAATACAATTTGAAAATGCTAAGAATGTGTGTATGACTAGACATTGCCAGGTTTTCCAAGCTTAGGATATAACTAGGATGATATTTTGAAGTAGAGGTATCTTCTATAATGTTATTCCAAAGTTCCCAAGGTCTGTCTCATTTGAGCTCAGACAACAGTTTAAGAATTGAAAGAATCAGGCTAAAAGAAACACAACATAACTGTAGGATATAAAGATCTGTATGTACATAAAGATACAGACCTATCATAGCTCTATCTGTACCCAAATACCCCACTACACATTTTCCATTGGCAAAAAAAATCAATTTATCAACCAATAATCTCCAATCTTTTTATTGCAAATCAATACATTCACTTTTAAAACCTAGGAGAGAACCTTAGAAAGCACTTAATGTAAATGATATGGTCCATAATTATAAACCACCTGTCCTTGTTTTTATAGCCACAGCCCGAACCCACAAGATGGAAATCAAAGGCTTCAAGAATCTACCAATAAGGACAAAGAATAAAATAAGCTACAATTTGCACACATATGGCTCTTGACAGTTTCCCTCTAAAGTTGTGATAATTTCTTAAAAGACAATCTAGGGCTTTATGTCCCAAGGAACTCGACTGTTTTATCAGAGAAATGAAATACCTGTAGCCTTTAAATAATACATTTTACAAAAGCTTAAAGCCATAACAACCTTTCGGTTTTACCGAAAACATGAATTTATTAAGCATCATTAAAAGTAATATAATTTGTGTACTCTTAAGAAGAAGTTTTTAAAAACAAGTTTACTCTTTTGGTTATATAACAGGGAAACTAAACCTAACCTCCCAGAGAATAATAAACTTCTGTATCACCAGAATCCTTATATATACTTAGTGGTGATTATATAATGAGTGTCCTGTGTTTTGTACACTGACAATAATTCACTTAGGTATAAAGTCCAATCAACTTCTGAACTTTTTCTTTTCCGATGGACAAGAGATAGATAATACTAATGTTGTCAGTTCAGGAGAATAAACTGAAGTGGCCGTCTGGTGCCATATCACTAGCTATCTCCTTTCCTGTCTCCTCCACTAGATCAACAGTTCCTCAAGGGAAGAAATGAAGAATCTCTTTCCTTTAGTACAGTACACAGCAGTGTCTGGAACATAGTGAACACTCAGTAAATAAGTACTAACTCAATGAATCTGTTCAATAGAGTGGACTAAACTGGGTATTTTTACTCCCAAAGTTTCATTTATTTTAAGATTCTCAATTTTTACCTATACTGGATGGTTACAAATACCTCCTTTATTTATCCTGATCAGATTTGTCATGATTAACTGATTTTTGTTCACAATAAGAAAATAGAAAATAAAATGTTTATTCTACTCTGCTCTAGTTTTATTTGGATCAATATGGGTACAAATCAAACTTAAATCTAAAACATATCAGTCTGTCTTTAAAATATGATTTATAATAATGCTTGTTAGGTAAATTAAGTGACTTAGAATCATCTTTTATTTAATACTTGTTATGGTAATAGAAATTCAGCATTCAAGGATTAGTAGGAAACACAAACTTAAGTGTAAAGGAAACTTTACTGGCTAGAAATAATTTTCATTCAAAAGATTATATACTCAGTAGCCAGATAATATACATCAAGTTTTTAAATTTTGATAATCAGCCATGAGAGATAATCAGGCCAATATTATGAGCTTAATTAACTGCACATGTGTAATTAGTTTCACTTTACAACAGGGACTGTACCCTAATCTGAGTTATCTGACAGAACTAAACATAAGAAAATGGGAGGAGAAAACAGGGCTCAATATAAACCCACCTCCACCAAGTTTACTCAAATGTATACACATATAACAGCCAGCAAAGGAAGTGATGACAGCTTATTAATTTGAGAAAAAGCTTGCTGGCCACTCAAAAATTTTTTCAGATTCAAAATTTCTTTCCATATTCAGACATAGCTCAGAGATATTTCAGGGACAGTTCCAGACCATTGCAATAAGGTGACTGTCACAGTAAAGTGAGTCACATAAATTTTCTGGTTTCCAGTGCGTATAAAATGTAATATTTACTATATTTATACTATAGTATAATAAGTGTACAATAGAATTATGTGCAAAAATGATGTACATACCTTAATTAAAATATATTTTATGCTAAGAAATGCTAACCATCATGTGAGCCTGTTGGAAAATAGTGCTGATAAATTTGTTCAACACAGGGTTGCCGCAAACCTTCAATTTAATTTAGTAAAAACAAACAAACAAACAAAACACAATATCTACAAAATGCAATGAAACAAAACAAAATAAAAAAAACAAAACAAGGTATGCCGGTATTTGTGATTATATTCTATTTAGAATCCCCAATTATCAATATTAAATATGGCTACATATTAGCATTCAATTTCTAAAGCACAGCTATATTAATTCCTATATATAATTAAAATTAATAAAATCATAGGTAAGCAATCTCAGTTAAGGTCAAATCACAGGAGTAGAGCTAAATTTTTACCACTAATTTTCAAGTGGCACTGGGCAAACTACGTAACCCTTTAGTCTCTCCTCCTTGAGAAGTTTTGAGGTAATGTGTGTTTTGTTTTGTTTTAAATATAAGATACAGCTAAAAAACAAGATTGTCTTCGAGACCATGTCTTTAATTAAAAATCAGACAACACACGTCCCTGTGTGCAGTGTTCTCAAATACTGGTATGTAGCAGTGGAGTCCCCCAACAAGCTTGCTGGAAGTACCAGGCCCACTCTCTGAGATTCTATTTTTGCAAATTGGGTCCAAAGAGCTATACTATGAATCAACACAAATTTTAAGGACTCATGTGAAATTCTGGTTCAGCTTTGAAGCAATACCATGAGCCCAACATCTTAACCTAGAAAAGGAGTTTAAGTTTTGTGACTGGCTCTGCTTAAGCCAATCTTCCAGCTTCCCTAACAGATAAGCAAGACATATTTGCTGATATATAAAGTGTTTATTGTTTTAAAATTCCTTGCATAGCCTTTATTTTAGAAAAAGACAAGTTAAAATAAAATCAGCATTAATAGCATGAGAAATATCTATTCAATATGTCCACCTGAAGGAAAGATACCTAATGCAACTGGGTCTGGGTTAACGGGACTCTGCTGCCTCGAGTGGCTGCTGCTACTGCTGCTGCCCTTTTTTAAGTCCTCAGCATCGCTATATCGCCGGATCCAGTAATTCAGTTCCTCCCGGTCTGCTTCCTGACATCGCCTTAGTACAGTAAGAGATCGCCTTGTTTTCTCTACCATGTCCATTATGCAGTTCAACAGCTATGTGAGAAACAGCGGGGAAAGGAAGAACATATCAATCATCGCAACTTAAAGACTTTGGTGGGTAATGAAAAAAATTATTTTAGGACAATGAAGAATGTTGTTTAACTCCTGAAGCCTCTGGTCTAATATTTTCAAAGGTCAGATTTGAAATTGAAACCCAATAGATGAGTACACTCAATGGGAATGAGAATAAAAACTGGGAGGCATAGACATAAGTCATGAAAAAGCATACATCGTGAAGGAGTACAGCCACCTTTCCAAATACTAATCTCATTACTCCATAAACTAAATGAACCTTTTGTAATAAAGCAGTGGCACATTGATCTGGTTTTAAAGACTCCTTTCTATGATCTAAACATTTATCTTATGCAAGTGGCTTTAATATCAATTTAGAAAGCAAACCTGATATTCTACTTCAAACATTCTTACTCATTATTTTTTTCAAGGATAGCAGAAAACATAATACCTTCAAAGTGTCCTTACACTTTTATTTTATCATGTAACATCACCCAGATGTTATCAAAACATTTTTAACCTAAACAATTACTGACATCTTACATGGTCAAGATGTTTCCATTCCTCTGCCCATTCTCTGTCTGTTAGTCTGTGATCAATCATTTCTTCTTGACGTGTGCCATGCAACCCTACAAATGTAGAGAAGAAGGTTGAATCATCCTAAAGCATCCAGGACATAACACAGATATGCACACAGATACTTAACAAAGACGACATGAACAAAACTAAACAATATGAAACAACATTTGACTTTAAATTGAGACATGAGTCATATTCAGATTCAGAATTACTTAATAGGCTCTTTATAGAATGATAAAATGTTAGAACTAGAGAAAAGTTTAGAGGTCATCTGGGTCAAAACCCTTTCTTTTACACCCAAAGAAAGAGAATAAAGTAATACCAACCCCTGAGCTAGTTGTCCATGTAGCATTCCCTAAGTGAAGATATAAATTCTCTTTCAATATATATAAGAAACAAGAAACCACAGTAGACATTAAGTGAATTCAAAGTGTGGCTTTCATGAATTAAAAATAAAGACGGCATAAATTATTTTAGATGTGCAAGAATAGGCTTCTCTAAAACAATCATGATAAAATTTTTCAACCTTTTGGCATAGTATAAAAGTATATATCCTTTTATGTAAAATTAGGTCATGCATAGAGGGCTTACATGATATGAAAGCTGCATATACTCACTCAATTTACCAAAAAAATGAATTAAAAAAAACAAGTTGGGGATCCTCTATGAAGAAAAAAAAAATCAACATACCAGATATAATTTTGGACAAATATCATAAATCCAAACCAAGAAACTGAAAAAAAACAAAAAACAAAACAAAAAAACTAATTTGTCGTCCATAAGTATAAATGTTCTTTAGCATCACAGTGAAAAAGTGACACATAAGTGAGCAACATGTAATGAACATGAGCAGTTAATCAAGGATGCTCTTCAAAACAGAAAATAAATATGTCTCATTAAAAGAATAGGGTAGAAGGCTCTCAGATACCTGTAAATGGGTTGATCTTACAAAGTCATTATGAATAAAATACCTTAGGTTCTACTGTAAAGGAAAGGCACTGGGCTTTGGCATTATTTTCCATTTTAAACTATTCTTTTTGGTTTAGATACTCTGAATAGCAAATTAAGACTGGCATGGTTTGGGGTTCTTGATACTTAAGGTTCGCGTCTTCTCTGAGGGCATTATGTAAAAGTTAAATGACAGTAGAGCTGTGAAACACTGCATTACACTTTTTGTAAAATCTGAAAGTGGTAAAAAATCCCTCCTTTTAGCTGATTTGGAGAAGTAAAGATGGTGAGTCACATGCCTCTTTTCAGCAAACCATGAAATATGAATAAATATCAATTATGAAAAATAAATATATGGCAACTTTTTCTCAGACTAAATAAAAAGCTAAATATAAAACACTTTGTCCAATTAGAACATATTCTAAGATACATTTTAAAAGTTAAAATTGTCAATGCCACCTATTGGTAAAAAAAGTAGAATTGCAAATATGTTTTAATAATTTGCATAATAGAAAAGACATTGCAGAAATGTAATATTTAATTATTGCTATTTGTTGTGACTATTTCAAGTTGAAATGTTTGCAAATATGTTATTTTTGGTGACTTGTTGCTTGTGTTTTAAAGAAAAAGCACTACCATTGAAATGAGTCATCACAGAAGGCAAGCAAAGAGAAAAGCTATATATGTGTATGTGTGTGTGAGGGGGGCGGAGCACTGAATTTCACTATGGAAGCATCTTACCCATTTGCCTTTAAGAAGCAAGAACTCCAGAGATTTCAAGTTTGAAAATAAATTAATAATAATATAAGCTCTAACACATGGAATAATATTAATGAGCAACAGGATGTCTGTGGCTAATGTGATTCCAGCATTTATAGAATAGTACTAAGCTTCACCTCATTTTTTAAAAAATAACAACTACATTAGAAACATGTTTTAGCCCATGTACTTGGTGAAAAAAATATAGGACTCATTTGGGTCTTTTGAACTCCGAAGGTCATTTGTTAGAATCAAATCTTTAAAAAGAAAAAAATGAAACAACTTGAAAACTTTACATTTATTAATTTCTCTATTTAAGATGCTTAAATATTCATTACCACATAATTTTTATTTATATTTCTAATACCATGGGATGTACTAGGAGTAAGTAGCTTATGATCATTACAAAGCACATTTTACTTTATGGGAAGTGTGACACTAATGTGGAGTCTTAACTAGTTCTTATGCTTTAGAACAAGGTTCCCTTACCCCTGAGCTGTAGACTGGTACCGGTCCGTGGCCTGTTAGGAACCAGGCCGCAGAGCATGAGGTGAGCAGCGAGCCAGCGAGCAAAGCTTCATCTGTATTTGCAGCCACTCCCAGTGCTAGCATCACCGTCTCAGCTCCACCTCAGAACATCAAGCATTAGATTCTCTTAGGAGCACCAGTTCCTGGGGCCAGTAAGGTTGGAGACTGCTCCTATGTTTTAGCTAACTAGGCTAAAACTCTTGAGTTTATTTGTAAACTAATGCTGCTTGTAAAGTTATTTTATTAAAGGTCTCTAGTGTATATATATTTCTCTACATATAACAGGCATTTATAAATCATATCAGACTGAGTATATCTTTATGGCAATTTTTTTATTTTCAAAATGGCAGCCTGATGTAACATTTGTTATTAATACATCAAAATTTTATTTTATATTAACACACACTTAACTCTGCCAGATTTTAGAAATGGTTAAGTAGTTGCACATATTTATAGAAATTAGCACTATAAATTTTATAAGCTAATATAATTAAAAGGTAAGAAACATGGTTTGAAAAAAATCACATAAAACTGGTAGGTACAGATATAATTTATAAAGGGATATTTTACATTACTAGATGAAAACATAATCATTGCACATAAACATAATTATTTCCTTGATGATTATTTCATAGTACACTAGAACTAATATTTCATAAAATAGCATTTGCTGCCTAAGAAAAAGGCCATTTCCTAGAACCGACAAATGGGATATCTTAAAATGGTCTTATAATTACCTGGTGACTCCACTTCTATTTGAAAATGAGCAATCATTGTTTTGGGGCATTAAGTCATAAATAAATGTCAGGGCTTTTGCTTGGAAGGGGGTTGTTACCACTTTTGACCTTGGGGTCAAAAAATCAACTCAGCCTGAGAAATAACATAACCACTTTTGAGAGTTCTTCAAAAATGGTGCCTGAGAGAACATTAGACAGACTGGCTATTAAGAAAGAACAAATTATATGCTTTAGCCATTCTATAACACACTATATAAACATAGAAAGGACTATTGTGTGGAAGCAGAGCTACCATTTTGCTATCACAATCAGAGCCTTAATTGTCCCTCACCTCACCCTACCCATTTCTGCTTTCTAAACATTTAGAAGGTTGTGTGTAGAAAGGAAAAATACCTTACATATGGCAACTCTTATTTGTTAGTAACCTAGTTAGAAATCTACTGTAAATTGTTCACTATGCTACCTCTGCCTGTGGTAAAAAAAACAAAAACAAAACAAAACAAAACAAAAAAACCCCACATTGTTTCTACTATTCAGGGAGGGACTAACTGATCAGCTGTGCTTCCTATTTCCAGAGTTCTGCATCCTCAGCAATATGTTCTGGTTTTCCACTTGGACTCTACCTCCTACTGTTTCCGGCATCCTTGGCCAACAAATCACCCACATCAGGAAAGTTTGTCAATAATTAGCTACAAGGTAAAGGGAAGTCCTGTTGGTGGGTGGCATAGACACAGAAGATGGAGAGAGTTGACTACTGCTCTCAATGGGTGTATAAATAGCTTTGACTCACCAAATATTAAAAATTGAAGGAGTGCTAGGAACAGTGCTGATACCTTGACCTCAACCACTGATCGTGTGTGAAAATCTACCTGTTCATCTTCCCTCTCATTTTCATGGTGTTCATTTGTTCCTTGGAAGGCAATGTCTCCTAAATTCTTCTGTTCCAATAGTTTTATACAAAGAAAAAATGAATGCAGGCAAATGGAACACATATTTACCCAAATTCATTCCTTCTTTGGAATTCTGATCTTTTGACACAAAATTTCAATACTAAATTTAATCACTGGCAGTTCCAGGTTTTAAAAAGGACTAAATCATTCCTCAAAGAACATCTGTTGAGCTAAGCAACAGACATCATGCTACGTTATATTTTTCAAATATGAAATATCATGTAGACTGGAAAAATCAAATTGAACTTAAAGGCTCTCTGAAATAAAGGATACAATGAAAGAAAAGAAACTGATTTCTAAAAATATGTGTGGCAAGTAGACTACAATTAAAATCTCCCATATTTAAAAAAATGAACTATATTAATTTAGATGTTCCTTTCCAAAAAAATTAACACGCCGTCATAAAGAATATAAGTAATTAAGAGAAAGAAAGCATAGCTATTAAAGAACATATTAATACTAACCAAGTTTTCCCATAAAGAAAAAGAAGTTTTATCCCATCACAAATTTCAAGCTTCAAGTTAAATTGAGAAATAATGATGCAAGTCTTCAAGCATCCAATCTCATAAAAAGTAAACAGATCCTTCATTCTTACCCATAGGTCTGTTTCTTTCCCTGAGGTCCCTGTGGCTGGGGTGTCGATAGGAGTCCCTGTAGTGGTGGGCAATGGCCATATCATCCAAACGGTAATGCTGAGGTGGAGGTGGGGTGGGGTGAGGCAGGCCATTGGGCTGGTAGGATAAGCCGTTATTTGGACTGTACCGCTGGCCTGGACTAATAGTGCATGGTCGCTTGCTTGGATGTTCTGAGTGCAAAGGCTCTCTGTCAAAGCCATTTTCTTTGGTTCTAAGGAGTGAGGGAGAAAAAGAGTTTGATTTGTAATGTGCTCAGAAACCAGCATAGTTCAGACACTCATATTTGAACTTGTAATATAAACAGAATATTTCTTCATTGGCCAGAAACTCTGTAAATTCAGCTTCTCAGAAGATCTATGTGAATTCACTGAAATCCATGTCAAGGGCTAAATGATCACAAGACTGCGTGCAAGAGAAAATGGTTCATTTCCCATCAAATCAGCAAACATCTGTTCAGTTGAGGCTCATGTGTTTAGGTCATAAAATAGAAGAAGCTCAAATCTCACTCTGTTGATAAAATTTTCATTCCAAATTGAGTACTTGATTTCTAAATTACCCTAAGATTGAATGTATTTGGTGAAGGTTCAAGGTAGAATAGCATCACTCTCTTGACAAATTCTTAAGGTACGCCTATTCCATTTATACAACCTGGCATCTTTCATGTCAAAAAACATCTAAGAGCTGTATTGTCTAATATAGTAGCCACGTGTTGCTATTTAAATGTAAATGTAAATTAATTAAAATGAAAAAAAGTTTAAAATTTATTTCTTCAATACTGGCAACCACATTTCAGATGCTCAATTGCCATCTGGGTTAGTGGCTACAGAGGTGGACTGCACACATATAGAATATTTCCATCATCACAGAAAGTTCCATTGAAAAGTGCTGATCAAATGAGCTAATACTATAAAGCAATCCATTATCTGGGACTCTGACATTACCTTGGGTCACCAAGATATCAATCAGTAGTCATACACAGCTAGTTGGGACTAAAAGAGGATTTAGGTACATCCCTTTAAAGTTGAGAAAACACATGCCTAGAGAGCATGTGTGACCTTTCTAGGGTCATCAATTCTCAGGGTAGGACAGGCACATCCTGACTGCACTTGATCATGTGATTCACAGAACTCTGAACTCAGCTTTCAGAAGGAATACATTCTATAAATGAGACCTGATAACTAATTAATGTTCCTATATTCAAAACTAATTAGGGCTTAAGAAGTATTTTTTGGCTGAATAGTTCTCTATTTTGAAAGATAAACTAACATTCTCAGTAAGATAGAAACAAACCATATCCAACTTTAACTGGAATCACAGCTCCCAAACTCATTTTTTACACAGTAGCTGGCTTTCCTCACAAGATCAGCACTCTATCATTAGAGCAGTAACATCTATTTTCCCTGCAAAATTTCCCCATAAGAATTCTATTGAGTCACAGCAGCTGCAGAATTCTGCATGCCTTTTTGATTTTAGGTTGGTACCAATAGCAGAGAGGTCTTAAGACATCTTTTCTACTTTGCTGGCTTTCAGGATAGTCTTTGTCTGATAATACTGGAGAAATTGGAGTGGCAGCTAAATTGACAACATAAATCATTAGGGCCAACGGATTCTACAATGAGCCATCCTTTATGTCCCTTGGATAGCTCCCCCATGACATTTACACACACTAGATTGAGAAAGATAAAAGAGTTAGAGACACAAGGTACAACACACAAAGAACTGAAGGAACCTGCAGAGTTCAGTATGAAATGAATACTTGCTCACTACATCCTGAAGAAAGATTCACTATCCTAGAGACAGCAGACTGGCTAACACTGGAAATAACAGCAGGACATGGCCCCTGTGTGAGGGGTGGCCAAAATCTCAATGCTACTCCTATCAAAGTATGTATCTGCACAAAAGCATACCTACTCCATATGTACTGATCATTGATATTAGACTAAAATGTCCAATATAGCTTGGACACTACCTATATGCATTGCTTTAAAAAATAATTTTTAAAAGTGAAAGGAAACATTCTAGATATTGATGTATCTTCTAAGAGTCCATCTATGTGATTTTAATCTGTATTTCCATATTCTCTACATTTATGAATACACTTCAACATTCAATGCATATTACCAGCATCAATCAGCTGGAAACAACTGGATTTCTGGAAGGCAATTTTTGTATGTTTAAAATCAACATGAGGATATTCTATATCCCTAACAGTAGAAATTTTACTGAACATAATCTAATCACATCAATATTTAGATCTCAATTGCTCCTCTCTCAGGGTCTGATGGTCCTAAAAATAGAAGACCACTCAGGACTCAACTGTGTGACCTTGAGTTAACCTGGGAAAGTTAACATTTGGGATTCAATTTCCTGCCTAGTAAAATAGAACTAATTAAAAATTTATATTTAAAAAACCCTAATGTATAACTTTACCCCATTGCAGGCTGTTTTTTCCCCAGTTCCCCAATAACAGAGGCTGTAAACTGACTATTTGTGAAAAAAAAAAACAAACATTTTTTTATGAACTTTCCTCTAAATAAAATATTTCAGCATAATTGCCTACTGTGCACTGAGAATCCCTTAGTAACATTTATAAAAAAATAGTATAACATTCAAAAATGGAGAAGAATTTAAAAAATTATAATAAGACCATGGCAATAAATAGAACAATTTCCTACATGACAGAAAAAGGCAAGGAATAAACTTCAAAATTCCAATCTCAATCATGTTACAAATAAATATGTGCTTTAGGCACACACTCCTTCAAGTCACCAAAAGTATTTCAAACAGAACATGTCCAAACTGACCTCATCTTTCTCTGGTACACCTTGTACCAGTCAGTTATGCCACCTCCTACCCAGTTACCCAAGTAGAAACTTGGAAGTCACTCTACAACTTTCTTCTCCGATTCAAGTCCTACTGCTGGCCTCTTAAGCATCTCTAGTACAGGTCCCTCTGCTTTGCCCCAGAACCCCTATATCTTGGCCTTTCCCACTCTGCCAGTATCTCAGGCAGATTTGTGACTCAGATGCTGGAAGTGTCTCAAAATTTTTTAAAACACTCCTTTTTGAGGGAAAGAGGGGGCAGATTTTATAAGTCTATGCCTAAAGGATATATATTAGGAGGTAACAATTCTATTTTTTAAAAGCCTCAAAACATTAGTAACTTAATATTAAACACACCTTCCTTCCTTTTCTTAACACATGGCGTTTATTAAGATTTCCATAGAAGGATTAGACACTGAATCAAAGGAGGGTAATCATTCTTATCATATTCTCAAAACAATTCAGTAAAAGTTCTCTTCATTGTTAGAAACTAGGTGAGTTTGCATAAGAATTTTACATAATTTTCTACTGGTACTGAATAATATATCTGAAACAAAACATATTAAATTCCCCTGCCTCCTTAAAAAGAAAACCAAACCTAATTCTTCATAACAACCCATGGTGATTTCTGTGTTTTGCTATTATCCTGGAGAAAGTGGGCTGCTTAAATGGGAAAAAAAACAGAGAGCTCAGTGACACAGGACCATCTCAATTTGGCCATGTGAAAAGAAATGCCTCCAGTCTCTTCATGGCTAAACCACCACCTGGGAGGTAATTTCCTGAGCAGCATGCTAATACCTTCAAGAGTAAATAAAATGCAGGTGGATGTTGGCCACTTCAGACATATAAATATGATTTCTGGACCTTCATTATAATATGAAAGGTTCACAGAACCATCTGAGCTTTCTCTCCCCCTAAAGAAGGTGGAATGCTTCTATCATGTGTCTCCTGAAGCTTGTCTTTTGCTCAACAGTTAGACTGCCCGTTACTGGCTGTCCTCTGCCTTTCCTAATTTCTGGCCACTGCTGACATAGTCAGTTTCTCTTGTCCCTACTGTCTGAAACTGTGCTTTCTTATTCTAGTCTATTTAAGTGAAGTCCTCCAGCTTTTTTAGTCAGTAAACCAATCTTGGCATTTTGTTCCTGGGCCGCCAATGGCTATTTTCATTGTTGTGGGTATCCCAGAGATGCATCTTTTAAAATGACAGAAAGCAAAAAAGTAAGCAAGGATGACTCTTAAATAGAGACCATTTAGTATAATACTGAAAATGACTACATTGAGTTTAACTTTAATGATTTAAGTAGTGATTTTTGGTGATTGTTTTGTGGTATTTTGTTTTGTTTTAGATACCACTGTTTTAAGTATTCTGAGCTTTAGTAGGCATACAAAGATGAGCAAGACATAATCCCAAAAATCTCCATAAGATTATCATTCTTTTTGGAAGTGTACTGACAAGAACTCTTTTACTGTAAAAACATAATTTAATTAGAGATATAATCTCATAGGACCTGAACACAGCAGTTCATACAAATAGTACAAAAGTGGTATGGAAGATCAAAATGAGAAAAAAATCACTCCGGAATGTATACTTTAAAGAGCAGGGGATATGGAGTTGGTTCAAATTTTGGCTCAGTTATTTGCTGGACATATAAATTTAACCTCTATAAACTTCAGTGTTAATGTCCACAAAATGGGGACGATTACCTCAGAGCTACTAAGAGGACTATCTGAAAGAATCTACATAAAAAGTCTAACATATATTTGGCATTCAATAACTTAAAGCACTTTGTTTTCAAGATGGGACATTCAGAGGATGGTATTGTAAAATAAGTTATAAAAGCATGGGCATTCAAGTTAGAGAATCTAGGGTCAGAGTCCTATTGGTGCCTCTTAGAAGTTATAAGATCTTCAGACACATTATCACATTATCCATATGACTAAAATTATGCAATAGGACCATTAAGAAATAAGTGCTATATATTAGTATGTAAATTATTTAGCAAGGGGCCAGGCACATCTTAAGTGCTTAGTAAATAGTAACCATTATATTATTTATGATTAGGAATCCTATATTAAATAGTATATACTATCTGAGTTAGCCTGTGAAGTATGAATAGAATTATGACATTAAAAAAAAGAATTATGACATAAAAGTACAGAACAGAGCAGAAATCATCAACCTGAATATAGACTAGGTATAAAGAGTATTTAACAAGGCTAGATCCTAGGAGAGCCTCAAGAAATAAGATTAGCAAGTTCATGTTGAGGCTGGAGCGTAGAGAGACCAAAATGTCCTCTACAACTATGCTTTGTTATCATATAAATATAACAATGCTATTTCACTAGAAGCCTTCACATTGAAAATAATTTTTAAAAGATCATTTCTACAGTGATGATCACTCTTTTATTAAAAGTGAAGAATACATAAAAGATGTAATAAAACAAGAATGTATGGATATAAATTCTTTGTATTCTTCATAGAAAACAATGTTGTAGATAACAGAAATTTAATTCTTATCGGTATAGTGAATTAATCCTACAATTCCTTGTCTCTTTAGAAAGATAAAAATATTGAAACTGCATTCATTTTCCAAACAAGGAAAAAGTGAAACTGGTAGATTCAGCTAGTGTGTACTGTGTTGACAAATCTTATATATTCAATGAACACAGCTTTAAAATGACTGCCTTCTGACGCTCCAACCTTCAGTGTTTTCTAACTTATTCATTAAGCCAGAAAACCCTGTTGACTGTGGCTCCTCTATCATTAAAAAGATTTATAAAACACCAGGATATAACACTACAGCATTTAGCCACTTGAACACTTATAGAGAAGAAATAAATAAGAAAAAATAAGGAGGGAAAATCCTGCAATTCTTAGTTAAGCTTTCCTTATTTATTTTCCTTATTTCCTTATTTAATCTGCACATTAAAACGTATATTGTGCAATTGCAAGATTTCAGGTATGCAGACATGCTGGTTTCTCTACTAAGAAACTTAGTGACTTTAGGCAAATTCTTTGGGCCTTAGTTTTCTCTCAAGTATAAAGAAAAGAGGTTGGCCTGTTGGATCCACAAGATCCCTCCTAGCTGACAAATTATGTATTCTAAAGTTCAAGCAAGTCTTTTTTATTTATTTTTATTTTTTATTATTTTTTTACTTTTATTTTTTATTATTTTGATAGCATATTTTATTTTTATTTTTTTAAAACAATAACAGTGATTTATTATCATTATCAAGTATATATACTATACACAATTGGATGTTGTGTATTTTTAAACTTTTTTTAAAATAATGTTTAATTATTGGAGGAAATACATATTAATGCAACTACATGGCCTTCATAATAAAGTCTACATGTGTTAAATTGTGAGTAATTTAAGAATAATTACATTAAAATGATGATATGTATATCAAATTAATACTTAACATCAACTATTTGAAATAGTGTATGTGGAATGGGGAGGCAGTGTTACCCTTAAAAAAGCCACTAATCATTCAGTTTGATATTTTAAGCAAGAAAAATTCTGAGTCAGAAAATTAGCATTACAGGTCAGAACACAATAGTAAAGACTCATATAACAAAAAGCTGCAAATCAAAGCTGTGAAAAAAAACCAACAACAATGATAATTAACATAATGCAAGTATTTTTTATAACATTAATTTTTATTAATTGTTCTTTCCTTCCTCACTCTATATGAAACTGCCTTTATGAACCATCATGGTGAGTTCTAAAGAATGTGCTTAACTTCTAGTCTTTATCTTTGAAAGTGGTCATTTCATTTAACAGGTTCTGTAAAAAGATTCATATCCCCTTCTTCAGCTTCTCATTCAGAGGTCTGTAAAGCTCTACTATAAATAATAAACTTTTACATATTAACAAAGTAGAAATCACAATCTTGTATTTACTTCTCTTAATATTTTAGAAAAAAATAGCACGACTTTTAAATGAAAATTATCTTTTTCTAATTTGAGTTCTAAGATACTCTAGCACAGACCTACAAATCCAGTACAGTTGTTCAGGGACTAAACACAGAGTTATTTTTAAAAGAAAGTAAAATGCATTTCTCTGTTCTATACAGGGGAAAAAAATAATTTCATAGGCTTTGCCAGAGTATTCATTTCTCTGTAAATAATAATATTGCTTAAAAACAAAAAAATCTAACCAGTGACAATCATTTTAAGGATGAGAAGTTAAATGTTCCAAATTCCATCCCTGAAACACGTGATGACTGTTCAGTAGATTAAATTCGCAATCATCACAGATTTAAGCTCCCAAAGTTATAAACAAAAATATAGGGTGCTCTTTTGTTCATGACATGTCATGAACAAATTACTAAAATGTGTTTTCTCCTCAGGTGTCAGTTTTTCTCTCTTTTAGTGACTGATGGTTCCCAGTGTTATTACAGAAACAGATTGATCTTTTTAATGAGCCAGTTTAATAGACTCCAAAATCTCACTGTGGCTGCTCATCCATGTCAGACCATATGTACCAACAAAACATTCAGTAAAACAAAAAAAGCTCTGCTGTCAGACAGCTCCATACTCTATAAAATTTCATATAGCAGGTCTGGATGTACAGATAAATAACCAAAGAGAAAAATGCATATGCAAACAAGATGCAGAAAATATATGCAAAGAAATACTGTAGAGGCCCATATTTTCTTGGCTCTGATCAAATTCCCACAAGATACAAATATATTTACACAACATATTCTCTTTACCCTTCCTCCTGACTCTAAGGAAATCCATTTCCCATCTTTCCATCATAACACACACTTCAGGATTCCACTTGAAAAAAGAATGTTCCATCTAAGGAGCGTCCTTGTTAATTCTGACTCCAATAACTGTCTATGAATAATCAGCAGGAGAATAAGACTGAAGGCTCTAAGACAGTTCTACCTGATTGAATGCAAACATGCATGCACAGCTACAGATCATCACAACAAAAATGCTAATTTTTCTGTATAATTTATATCAAGTTTCCATATCAATGTTAGCACATAGTTCAGGACTTACATCAGCACTACCCAAGGAATGTCTAAAGGCAAGGTACATTCAAATATAAAACACTGGAAAAGAACCAGTGGGGAAATATCTGGGAATATAGAGAAATGAATGAAAGAAGTTTGCATTCTGTTTGTTATGGCTACTTAGCAGTTAAGGTTTCCAGAATACACTGTGTTCATTTCCAGTTTTGCCTAAAGGATTTATCTTTACATTTATCACAGCTATCTAAACCTTCCCCTGTTTTTTTTTTTCTCCGTCCCAATTTTCCATCTGGTCTCTCCCTAATTCTTTTACTATACAATCCTGAAAAAATGAAACTGAAACATCTCAGGACCTGCACCCAGTACTGACTTCCTGAAGGGTAAATGATTTGAATTGCACAGGAAATGCACATGTGAATCATCATTTTCTTGGGCCACTTCTTAGTTTTCAGGATCATGTGGACACACCACTCAGATTCCTGGATTAAGCAGTTACCTTTAAAAACTAAAGTACTAAATGCTTATATATGGCCAATGAAATATGACTTGCAAAACTAAGAAAGTAGCACTATCGGTAGGTCATTGATGGAGATGAGTCTATAGTACATCAGAAGTAATGTTTAATGTTCGCTTTATGAATTTTAAACTATTAAGAGGTCCTATGTAGAGAAAAATTTGAGATTTTAACATAAAAATTATAATGACTATACATAAACCAGCTCACTTTTAATAACATTCTGATTTTCAAAACAGCTAATACATTTAAGGGTAGCTAAGTCAGTCACAGATAGATGTCTCTGAGCAGCTCCAAGGACTGTAAGCTCTTATGTATCTGAGGCTGTTATACTCATGCCTCATTAAATGTAGAGAGAATGTTTAAGTAGAGAAAAGAAACAAAGTATATAACAAATACAGTTTCATTTTAAGATTCTCCATATATCACACTACTATGCAAAATGCTGCTAATAAGGCTTTACATTCCTATATTAGAAAATAATTATATATAAGGGTAAGGTATTAGGGAAATTATTTTAATAAAGTACATGGGAAATTTCATATGTATGCCTTATTCGGCAAATACTTTGTAAGGTTTAATGCAGAAGGGGCCTTACATTTCTTAGAATTCTCATTATGAGAACTGAGTGCCTGATGGAATAAATACTGGCTGATAAATAAAACTTTTCAGCAAAAATGCCATCCATTAGCTTTATTATTTAACTCTTATCTTCACTCAGTTAGTTCATCTAGCTTCCTAGAAATTTTCTTAGTTCATATAAAACCCAAATTAAATAGGTACTGCATTGTGTTTACTGAGTAGCACAGAAAGGCCAGCTTTCAAAACTATGTTTTGAGAAAACTTACAACAACAAATTTCCTACAACTGAATGGTAGAATATGGGGTTGAATTATATAATAAATGACAATTTTAATACTGACTGTGACTAAGACCATCAATAGCACTTAGCACATTTGAATATCATTCATCTTTACCTTTTACAATAATATTACAAGCAACAAGTGGCAAAGATTAACCTGCACAAAAGCCTAACAGACCCAGGCAAGAGATTCATCACTCTGTAACATCCCAGGTCAGAGTAAGTTCCCCAGGACTCTAGCTTATTGCTGTTTGCAAGAGGTATGAGTCAGCAGTTTAGACATGACATGAAATGCCTGCATACCACAGGTATAAGAAAAAGGCTATGGCTGATCCAGAGTGCTCCTCCCTCTCACCTGTCTGGAGTTCGCCTCTTCCCGTTTTCGTTCACATCGAGAAGCAGCTCTGAGGAGTCAACAGGTGAGGTGGTGCTGGCATCCAGAAGCAGCTGTTCATGCTGGGCGAGGTACTGGGCAGGGTTCTGTTTGGCCAGCCTTGCACAGTGGAGAAGTTCACGCTGCAGCAGGGGCAAGTTGGCCTGCAGGAGCATAACAGGAATGAAAGGATGGACCTAGTGCACTTTCAAACACTAGTGGAGCATGCAACTTGATTAAACAACAATGTCACTGAAAGTATACAATAGGTTTGATTCCCAGGCACAAATTTCAGGACTGAGCTACAATGTTAGTTAGCCTTCTCCTGGGCTTGGACTGCCCCAAGCATGAGCTTTCTGACCTCTGTAAGCCACCTTATCTATTCTGCTTCCACAACCATTGGTAACATTGGGATTAGCACTTACTTATTTTTAAGGTCCTTCATACTTCAACATGATATTATTATGAGCTCTACAGGATATAAGTAAGACTCCAGCTCTATCCATGAGCAACTTTTGTTTTTTCTCCAAGGAAGACAGGGTACGTGAAATACATACACTCTTCAATTAATTTCAAAATAGGTTCCCTGACACGTTCAATTTTTCATCTAGTGATTTACCCAGGTAAAACAGGCTGATCCTGTGAAATATCTTTGGCTAACTACTAACTTCAAACAAAAAATATAGAGATGAACATAGAAAATCACTTTTAGTTATCATCAGATTCATACATTTCAGTAGACTTGAGTATGGTCAGATATTCCAGGTGGAATTCATGCACAAAACAGCATATACAACTAATCTACAAAAATAATCTGCTTTCTTTATATCATCCTTATTCTAAGATATATATTTTAACACTAGAAATCCTGTGTACCCACCACTCTCACTCCTCACCAAGCCCAGTACTTTGAAAATGACTCTCAGAACACACCTGCTAATAGATAATT